>JAQMYJ010000004.1:10137311-10151962 GCA_030014305.1 Clarias laeviceps
AATTCCATACAAACTTAAATAATTCTTTTGATTGTGTAAAGCTGCTTTGGGACAATGCCAATTGTTAAAAGCGCTATCCAAATAAAATTGAATTGAATTGAATTGAACTTCATTTGAAATCTGGATATCTGGATATGTATCACTGAGATGTGTGTGTGTTTATGTGGTTTTGTTGAACATCAGGTGGGATAGAGGAGCCCATGAAAGTTCACCTCAGGTCTGTTCCAGATGTGGACAGTGAGCTGAAAGTCAAAAGATGCTCTGAGATCACCTGGGTGCACCTCTCACGCTACTATAAATACCTGCTCAATCTGAGGCACATCTCCACACAACGAAGTACAGTATTTCAGTCCACATGTTTCACCCTTATCTCTTTTGGTTTCTATTTCTATTGTCTGATTGTGTCCGAGTTTTGTGATACTAAAATCAAGAGGGGTGAGAGTTCATTGTGGTTCATTGCGTACTAAGGAATAGTAATTCTGTTTTGTTTATTAATTTTGTTAATCCTTTTGTTTAACAAATAAATGCATTAAACAATACTTTACAATTCTAATTTGTAACTGTAGCAATGATCACCATGATCAAGAATTTGTAACATAAACAAAAAAGAAATGGTTTTACCCCCATCCGTCTGTTATACCCTCACCCCATAGAGTTCTGCCCTCCCATATAGTAATTCAGTATGAGTGTTCAATGCATATGATAAGTTATGTTAGACCACTATTCTATAATCTGTGTTTTGTGCAGTGGCAGGCCAGAGTGTGGAAGAGTTTATGTCTTCAGCTGGTGATTCGACTTTAACTCTCAAACTCACTCAGTTACACACCTTCTTTAGTGATCACCTAGCAACTTACAAAGAGCAGTGTGTTATACCTGATCCTCCATCTGCCCTCATCCTGGAGCCCCAGACTATACAGGTATATACAGACTGAGATGTGCTGACCATCTGTTGTCAATTAAAAACTAAATCTTTGTTTTTAGCATAGTTATAAGTTTAATATATACTAGTAGATGCCTAAGTAATAGCGGTTTAACGGTTAGGTTTATTCCAGTTCATACCATTTGAAACAGGACATGCGGTTTAGTGCATGTTGTGATCTGAGTGATTACAGTCTAGCTTAAACTAGTGCTATGGGATTTTTCTCCATTCATTTGGTTAAGTAAAATTAAAGAAACAGCATGTCTCTAAGGACTTGTAGCAAAATATTAAATGTCACTTCACAGATAGAGAATTTGTAACATTTTAAAAAGTCAGGTTAACAACTTTATTTAAAATCTCTTTAGGGACTAAAGAAAACAAATGAGAAAAACAACAGCTAGAGTCTATGGTTAGACTCTTTATCGGACTAATATACTTAAGCATCAGCCAATGCCTGTTATTAATAGATCAAAACTATGCCTTAAGTTTTCCTTATAAAAGAACAATTGTTTGCACTATTTGCTCTAGATTGTGTTGCTACTTTTTTTTTAAAATAGTGTAGCACCTAGATACATGGACGTAGGTCTTTTTTTGTTTAAAGAAAGAAAGGTATGTGCCTTTTTGTGCATTCCTTATGTTCAGGAAATTGTCGCCGCTTTGCGACTGTTTTGTACAGTGAAAGTTTGTACAAGTTTATATGTTTACAAATTAAATTCATAATAAATAAAGAAAATCATATATTTTTGCCCAAACCATGCCTTTTGTGCACCGTCACATCCCTACTAAATAGTTTTTAAATGGCCACATCTGTTATATAGTTTATCTACAAAAAAATTTAGGAACATGTTTGTCATCCGCAGCAGAAGATGTCAGATCTGTATCCGTGGGGCACACTGAATACACACCAGCTCTGCATTCAGTGGCATCAACCCACCCTGGCCGGCCGTGGATTAACAGCCGAAAAGGTACTACACCTAATACTACAGGCATAAAGAGACTACATTAACCCACCTGTAGTAAATTTCACATACAATAATTAAAATGAGGCATAACAGATGGACTGTGGAAAAACAGCATAGAAAACATTCTCATGCTCTTTGTCTACAGATAATGCTGGTCTTTGCACTGAATAAAGCACTGATGTCTGACACACAGCCTAACATGCCGGCTGCCACTGACATAGAGGCTGGACACAGACTTATCTGTACAGACAGGTTAGTTTACCAGCTTCTACAAAGGTTTTGTAACAACAAGGCCATTTTTGTTGTTATTTTAGATATACACTGAAGACATGTGGGTTTAAAATTACAAGGTGAATATGAGAGAATAAATTAGAAGTATAGCTTTTAACCAAAAGCTAATTTTTCAAATGCCACAAGTAACTCAAAGTATAGCATTTCTGGTGGCGAGAAAAAAAGTGCTGATATTTAAAATTTGTAGCAAAACTTTTATTATAACTTGTACCTTTGGCTGCATAAAAAAAAAATGCATTGCCCTCACCTACAGTATAATTGAGTTCAAGTCACTTTCACTTAGAAATAAGTAAAACAGGCCACACCATGGGAGAACATGTTTTAGGATTTCTGTTGCCTTAAAATTTTCAATTGCAAGGTTTGAATGTATAGTTTTGTTTCCCTCCCAACACACACACAAACACACACTTGTAGTCTGAAAGCCCTCCATGCGCAGCTGATCTCAGTGTGTGTGGAAGCTGAGTTGGATTCGTCTGCGTCTGCCTCTACAACACCCAACATGACCGTCTCTCCCAGCTGCATACAGAAGAGTGAACATGGCAGTAAGAGCCCTGTTAAAGCCAGCACCAGCACACAGAAACCGGTGAATGACATAATTCCAGCCATGTGCTTTGTTCGTAATAAGCACATTTACCAGACCATTATTCCTAATCAAATACGAGCCATGGCTACTAGAGGGTTGGAAGATAAAGATCATTGAATTAAACAGGCGGTATTAAGTAGGGCTTAAACTTGCCTTGTGTGGAGATCTGCACACAGATTTTAAATAAGATTTAGGAAACCTGGGTTAGCTACCAACAACAATGAGAAATAATAAGGGGAGAGGTTTGAGTAAAAATAGAGTAAACAATTTAAACAACAGCAACAATAAATGTTATTTATGTTTATTTTAGAAATTATTTGCTTTACTGTATCTCTCATAGAACCCATGAAATGACAGTATTTTATTATTATTTTTTGTTCAAAATGATGATGATGAAATAATGATATTGATATCAAAATGTGTTGATTAGATCATTTGTAGTTTTAATGGAGAGCAAAAACTAGACTGCTTTTTTGGGGCATATTTTTAAATAATAATGCACATTTTTCTCAACCCACAGTTGAGCCTGTTAACAATCAATAGTTGATGAATTAGTAATTTCTAAGGGTAAAAAAATGAATGAAGCCCAAAATGTTTAAACAAACATAATAATGAATAAGTTACACAACTAATAATTTTACACAAATAATGATTTTTATTTATTTGTTTTACAGAAGAGCATTAGGGCCATTATAAAAAATTTAGTGGTTGAATTCCTTTCTCAGAATTCTGTACTAAAATTCAGAACCAAATTTTTATGGTGTGTCTATTCCTCTTTTGTATATTCCAAATCTATGCAACTTAGAATACTATTTCCAACATCGCACACAATGAGAACAGTGTGCCAGTCAATAGATACAGATATTGCACAAACCAAACATTACCGGTTTCCCAATTTTTATCAGTTTAAATTCTTAGCATTAATTTGTCAATGAATTATTAGCAACTAATAATAACGTATGCACGCTTATTCGAGTATTACAAATACAGAAATCTTTCTTGGCTAAATATGGGAAAATGCATCAAACAAAAGTGATAGCTTTATTTTGCTTGTAGTCAGTAATACTTATTTGCTTTTATCAGATTCTCCTGGAGAAAACCAGGCATATCTGTACTGAGCTAAGAAACCTGCTGCAGCCTGATTTAGAGGCAAATCCTATCACAGAGGTAGGCAGCATGACGATCTTCCACATGCTACCACGGACCTTCACATATTATTGGACTCAGCAGAGTGCAGGTTTGCTCTGATGTTTGTGTTTTTGTGTTTGGCAGATACCTTTTGAGCCGAGTGTTCAGATCTTGTGTGACCTGGAGCGCTGTTTTAATTATGCATCAGGAGCCACTTTGGAGGACAGAGCACTAAGTGACTGGCTCTTCTCTCTTCTCATTTGAACCTATAACCATGCAGCTGTCCTAAAGGAATCCTCCAGTAGTTCTCGAACTAATATCTAGCTACTGGATTGGTATCATGTGTCTGATATTTATATACTGTATATAAACAAATTTCTCTACACTGGGAAAAAGGAAAACCTGTTTATAAAACCTGTCTGTGTGTTTTTGTGTGAAAACAATAAAAATCATCTGATTGTAGCAGTTCATATTATGAGTCAAATATAACATAACTTTTTAATTATGTCATTATTTACTGTTTTTAACAGAAGTGAAGCCAAAAAGAAAAATAAACATGGGGGCAATACTAAGTACCCCCTTACTGCTTCCAGGATATAATAAGAGAGTAAGTTGCAGCCAGGTGATGCTAATCATCAGCCCTTGATTAATTGATCATCAGCAGGTGTGCAGACATCTATAAAAGCAGACATTTTGGCAGTTTGCGGTTTAGGTGTGTGTTAAAACATTATAAAGGCATAAGCAATGGTCTTGATTATAGATTATAAAAGGATTATAAAACAATTTCAAACAGTGGAAACCATTCATCTTCCCAGGGAAGGAAAAAAAAAATCTAAAGTAATATCTCAGACTTTATAGGCCTCACTGAGAATGTTAAAGTCCATGACAGAACAATTAGAAGGACAAAGCCTCTTCTGTCTAAACAAAAAAACATGGAAGCACGACAGGTTCACAAAACCGCTTCTGGAACAATGTCCTATGGACAGATTAGACCAAAGTGGAGTTGTGTGGGCTTAAAGTCCAGCACCATGTTTGTTAAAAACAAAACAGCATTTCCATAGAAACTCCTCATTCACACTATCAAGCATGGTGGTGGAGGGTTGATGATTTTGGGCTTGATTTTTGAAGCCACAGGACCTGGGCACCTTGCAGTCATTGAGCCAACCATAAACGCCTCGGTATACCAGAGTATTCTAGAGGCAAATGTGAGACTGACCGCTAAAGCTTGGTTGAAAATGGGTCATGCACACTAGTAAATCTACATCAGAATGGCTATAAAATAAAAGAACCAAGGTTTTGGAATGGCCTAGTCAAAGTCAAAACCTCAACCTAATTGAAATTTGAAAAGAGCTGTCCATAAGCAAATGTCCAAAAAAATCCAGTGAACTGAAGCAATGTTGTAAAGAAGAATGGACCAAACTTGCTTGACAATAATGTGAAAGACTCAAAGTTATAGAGTAAACAAGTACTTCAAGTTAATGCTGCTAAAAGTGGAGCTACAATTTTCTCTATTGTTCATCTGTTTTTATTATATTTTTACACAAAAACATGGAATCAAAAGAGGGGCACTAACTTTTGAACATGCTTATATGCAGTAAAAAAAATCCAAGGTATTGGATATTACATAATATACTCCGGCATTCAATGTTATGTTTCTAATGCCAAATAAATAGAATATTATTCACAACCACTGTGCATTTATTGGTGGTTCAATAGATTACACGTTACAGGTTATTTGAATCGTTTAAACAGCAATCTCAACATTTCCAACATTTTTTTTAATAATTAGGCTACATGGAAAGATGCATCTGGGTAGCATTCATGTTGGAACAGTTCCATTTTATTGTGTAGTTTATGTAAACATGTAGAGAGCAGGCAAGGATGTTGTTTGACCAGCTGCTTGTCTTAGTTTTAAAAGGTCACTGATACTAGTGATTTAGTCAGAATTCATCCTTCAGTGGTTGAGCCAGGCAGAGCGCAGATTCAGGAGGATCTGTGCATCACTAGGGGCCAGTTTATATACCCCCAGCTCATTCAGAGCTGACTCTGGCGTGGGTCCCTGGGGTCTCAGGGAAGCCTCTCCTTCTTTTGGTTCCTCCCCCTGCTTCAACACGTCACAAAGCAACAGAGCTGGTCCGACCTTAAGGTTCAGAATGATGCAGGATTCTTTCACACTGGCACAAAGACAGACAACAAAGGATTTATATGAGAAGCCTTCAGTAAAACTACTTGATACAAACTAAAACAGACCATCAATTGCTGTCATTTGAAATAATTAAATTCCCTACATATTTCTGTCATACTTACTGTTTGAAGAAGTTCTCAGGTCTCTTGCAGTAGTGTCCAAACAATGGAAACAAGTTTCTGGTCATGTCAAACTGGAGTTGTGCAGCACCACCTTCATTGAAGTGGTTATACAGAATTACCTGCGAACACAGAGAAACAATGAGTACATCACTCAGAGGTAATGATTAGTTTCTTAAGTATATTTTTGCGGAATGGCTTGGCTAAACATTTGAAATATACAGTTTCGAATACATGGCTGGTGTTATCATTCTTATTTCACAGTTAATGTAACCATGACCAGAAACAAATAATACTTCATACAACAATTAGCATAAGCAGACAAATATTATTTCAGGTGTCTTCTCTGTTGCACCAACAAGTACTCAAATACAGCAGATGCTGTCACCTCTGATGTTGCTAGAAACTAAGTGCAGTTTACAGCTATAACTGCATGACAACACCACACACGTGTGCAAAAGTCTTGAATTTAAGACATGAACCAGTTAGAAACAGGTGCAGATGACAGATGATCAGGCCGGTGATTAGTATACTGGTGATGCTGAATGCTGAGTGATTGGTGGGGAAATGAGGTTGCTGCTGTGGCTGTTACATAAACAACCACTTTTTAAACTGTATCTTTAGGCACTTTGCAGCCTCATGTCTTTAATTTAATCAACATCATTAAATTTAACTAACATAATTAAATTTCATTTAATATAAGGAAATGGGTGCCTCAAGGCTTTTGCACAGTAATGTCTACAATTCCTGAACTGAAAATCACTTTATAACTTGATAATATGCAATTCTAACACTGTATGATACATAATCATTTAAAATAAATAAATAAATAAAGACAGAAAGACTGCAGAACCACTTTCTACTACTACTAGACACAAGCCTAATAGGATTGTGGGTAATTAAAAAATATATATATTTTAGTTGAGATAATCAATTCTATGACTTTTAACTGACATCCTGATAGAGGAAGAGGTCTAGCCTCTCGGCCAAGCCCTGCCAGAACATCTGGAACAGAGGTAAGCACAACAGCTGCTGCAGCTGGAGCAGGTGATCCCTCAGGCACAGCAGCATGGGACATGCAGAGCTGGACAGTGACATGGTAGCCTGGTCACACTGTGATGGCAAAGAGATCCACCTACAACAAACACAAATTACATTTTGGTACGTCTGCTAGACATTTATATAAAAAGTTAATCTTGACAGTTAGCAGATCATGTGCTTCTCTCATGCCTCCACAGACAGATAGATTTGTTATATATTAAATAATTACAATGAGTCATGTTTAGTCAAAGCTTATATGCTCATGTTTCAACTGTATGGTGTACAGTACCTATCTCGGCAGTAAGGCTGGGCCTTCTCCTTCACGTCTCTCATAACTGCATCTAGTAGACGGCCCAACATGTCTCCTTTCAGTCTCTCAAGTAGTGCAAGCAGTCCTTCAAATAGGGAGCCCTCCAGGGAGGCCAGGCGCCCGCACTCTGTGGCCCCGAGAGCCCCCAGCACCTCCTCTCCGACTGACACGGCTGCCTGCTGCAGCTGTAGGAAGAACTGAAGAAAACGAAGAAATGTGAAGAAATTTCACTTTCCTATTCCTTACCCTATTAGAGAGATTTATTCCTCATTTTTCAAAAAATAGGTACTAACCACATTGTCGCCCCAGTCACTCAGAACTGTAGATATGTAGTTGGCAGCATTCAGGATTGCACAATAGCGGGCACCCAGTGGCTGTCGGGACTCTTCCTTCATGACTTGGTTGAGACGAATGCGGAAATCATCCACCAGCTCTCTTTGGAGAGCCAGGAAACTGAGCTGAGCTTGAGAGCTTGGCAGAGAACGATATCGATCTGAAAAGGAAAGATGCGTCAGATATTACAGATAAAAAATATATATATATACTGGACATATAATACTGTATATTTTCTGATCCAAATATCCTATCAAAAGAGGTTAGGATGAGAACCTAATAATAAAACAACAGATACCTGAACAGAGATACCTGTACTGTTTAACTAATAGACCTTCAATATTTTTGTTCTTGTTTTAGGGTTTCACAGTGGGTGGTATAATAATATATTCTAAATTCATGAACCATACTAAAACTGGAATAACTTTATTTTAATAACAATTAAAGGTTTGTACCTGTGATGACAAGCAGTAAGGTCATAAATGTCTCTGCACAGTCTGGTGCTTTAAGCTCATCCATATCAGTGATGTCTTTGTACTGAGAGCTCCAGGCCCCTTCTGCAGACAACATGGCATCCACCTTCTCCAGTGCCACTAAACATCAACACACATGAGTTCAAGTTTTTAACTACTGCAATTATTTAAATACCCTAAGCACGGTTTTCATATGTCTGACTTTTTCTCTCCACACTGAGCCACTTCTGAAATATGTTCTCCTCTAGCAGTATGTGCAGGGCTCCAGGGTAGTTGTTTGGGTAGGCGTGTGTGGAGCGCAGCTCCTTCTCAAACTGCAGCACCTCGTCCACCAGATGGCAGAAGAGAGCATCATCATACAGCAGCCTAGGGGCATCCTGGGCCAGTTTCTCATACACCAGTGTAAGAAGCCCTCTGCACAGCTCCACCTAATGAACACAGGAGGGACTACACATGTATCTGACCCTTGCAGAGTAACATGTTGGTCGCTGAGACATGAGGCATTCGACTTTTCTTACCTTCGCATTAACTTTGGCACCAGCACGGTCAAAAATGGGCTGAATTTTCTCCTCCATGAAATTGGAATTGTGCCCCATCCACATGAGGACCTGAGTCAGGTACCACTCAGGCTGTAAGGAGACAGAGGACTACAGTTAGTATTTCATCACATCATGTCTGTCTTTCCTCTTCTTTAGCTGAACAAATGGTTTTCAATCCAGGTCATATGGCTAATCCAGTCACGTAAGGTGATTGAAATTGTGGTAATCATTCTCTCTGTGTAATATATATTTGTATATATTTAAGCTTTTTAAATCTTGTGTCCTTTACCTTATAAATAAAGCCATGATATACCAATTAGAAATATACAAAAAATATATACATATACAAAAGGATTTGGGCACTTTGTAGGAGCATTATGGTCGTTTGTGTCTTCAGGATACTCCGTGTATTTACTGTAAACTATTGCCTTGATTGGCTCTGTTGAGTATAGTCATGCCCACCAAAACTGCTCATAACATCCTATCTACTCAACATTTGGTTTAATTTATTGTGCAGATTTGTCTTCAGGAAAATACTGAGAGACTGGCAAAGTTTAATTAAATTCTGTCAAGCCTATTTTGCATGAAGCTGTGACAAAATCACTGGACAGACATACAGACATATGGAAATACAGACAGAATTTTTTTTCCAGTGTATGAAACTTCAAGATATCATTGAATGAGCGAGTTCTGACCAAAACTTTTCTTTTATTTATAAAGATTTATAAAGCCACACTTCTCTGTGCAATGTTCAAAATTTAGGTCTTTTTCTAAATAACCAAATCCTGACAAATGTTTTCCACAGTTTTATCTTAGACAGTTTAATAGGGGTAAATACTATACATAGGCCCTGTAGTAGGGTAATCACCCTATAATAATTTGTTCATCAGATATGATCTATTGAAAATCCTGTAGCTCTTTTCATGATTTCACAAATTGAAATTCTCTATGAGTCATTACTTTCTGGTTTACAAATGCAAAATGATAGCACATACCTAATCATATTATGGGCTCATATTATAGCTTTAATAGGGTACATTCTGACCTTGCTTAGAGAGTTGGTCTGCCGGTTCCCAGTGAAGTGATACCTAAACCTCTTACTGAGGGGCTGCAGCATGATCTGAGTGGGAAGTGAGAGTGGTGTGGTCTGAGGCAGGCCGGGGTGCGTGGGCAACTCCTTCTTCTCTGATATAAGGTCATCACTGTAGTTGGTTGAAGCCAAATAATGACGACAATTTCTGATCATCTATAATATTTCAACTTTAGTTTTACAATGGCTTTACAATTGTATTATATACAATCAAATGATTAAGCAGACATTTTTTATTTTTCTTATAGATAAATGTCTCTGGTTGCAAAAGTGTGTGAACCTCTGGTCTGGGAAAATAAGCTAATAACCAGAAATGTTGTGCATGTGTGTGTAGCACAGAGGATACGATGTCTGCAAGGAAATGAGCTGAGAACCGAGCAATTCCAATTGGCTGTTGAGCTCTTGAGCGTTGGCCAGTGGAGTGAGAGACTGAACTGGAGGAGACACTATTGGCCAGTGCAGTTGTATCAGCACCTCCTCAAAATCACTGCAATTAAGAAAGGTAGAGCAGAGAGTTAGGACATCCAACGCTAAATCAAAAATAAGAACTGGCTCACACAACAAATCACATAGTTTTGTAGTTATAGCTCTGCTGAACAATCACAGTGACTCAAGTAAACCTGACTGAACCCCTGTGAAACCTAACACAATGTTCAGTTCAGCTAAGCCCTTTCTTTAAGCAGGTCATACCAGCTACAATCCTAACCAAAAAGCTCAGTCCACTGTGTCTTTACAATAATCAACAATCCAACAAAACAAAAACTCATACTCTGATTAACGTACAATGATTCCTGTATTGTCATCAAACTACTAAAAACTTGATCTGAAGTCTGATCACTTGGTTTGTGTTTGTAAATATCACTGCATGGTATTTACTAAAAGTGCTATTTTAAGTAATAGAATGAGACATGAAATTGTATTTGCTAGTAAAATATATTACTATTGGCTAAATATAAGAAAGAGTTACATGAATCTTGTCCTTGTGTAATAAAGCTTTTTAACACAACACATCAAGTCTGTGTTCCCACCGAAAAGTTGGAAAGTTTTGAATTTGGCTATGAGTGTTGATGCTTTTTTGTGTGTGGCATATACTGTGCCATTTTGTGTGCCTTAACAAATCAGCATCGATGCCACAACAGGTGAACTAGAACCAACTGTTCCTTTTAAAAATTCTTTTAGAAATGAAATCTGCTTTTAAAACAAATTTGATGTACGTTAATACCTTGAAAGTTTGTCTTTCAGGATCTTATGCCAGAAGTGCAGTGTTTCTCTGAGGAATGCTTGGAGGTGGGTGCAGCCTGACTCTTTAAGATTCATGTCTAATTTGGCCATGTTTTCTACGTCACTGATTGCCTCCCAGATGCTGTTAGTCATCAGGAACTGCTGAATGTTGTCACTGTTTTAAACACAAATAAAGATAGCAAAAGATCACATCATGTAACCATGCAATGCAGATGGCTGAAAAAATGGAATTTAAAACAGCAATGCATGTGTAGACAAATTTTGGGAAACAACCTGAGCTCTTCAATCCGAGATAAGACCTGAAGGTATTTCATGTGTCTCTCCAGTGTGTCTAGCTCTCCAAGGGTTTGTCCAAGACTGTCAGCCCAGCTCTGCGCTCCCTGGAGATGCTGCTGTAACATGTTGGACAGCACTCTCTCTCTCTGGAGTAAAGTCTCCAGTTTGGACCGGGACTCCTCCGCAGCAGCGAGTGCAGCTGATACACGCAAAGGCACTGAACTCGACACAGTCACCACCTACATGTACACATGAGTGCCACCAATATTAAAGATGCATTACTTGAAAGCCAGTTGATATGAGCATTAGTGATACGATCTGTTTCCTGTATCAGGATTGGATCAATTCTCATAAAACACAATCATGGCATATTTCAAGTCTGACTTCATTCTTATCTATCATTTCAGACAAATTCCCTAATATATTTAATTAGTAACTACAAGACGGCACATCGACAGTCAGTGCTAATTCACTCTATTTCTCTAGAAATTGTGTGTTCCCACATACTTATTATTAATGGGATATGTTCCCTGTTACCATAGACATGATAACGCAATAAATGATAATGGACTCATTATTGTAGGTGATCACACACACTGTGATAGTGATGTGCCTTGAAGTCAAATAAAAACACACTGATGAATAATTGATTGTTAAATAATAATCAGATCACTCACTCTCAGTCACCCATCGTTTATACCGCTTTATCCTGTATACCTACTCGCAGAGGACCTGAAGCCTATCCCAGGAAACCTAGGGTACGAGGCGGGGTAAACCCTGGATGGGGTCCAAATCCATCAAAGCGCACACACACATGCTCATTCACACACTGGGAATTAAGCCTAGTCTGCATATCTTTGGACTGTGGGAGGAAACCGGAGTATCCGGAGGAAACAAAAACATAAAACTCTGTGCACACAGACCACGAGGTGGGAATCGAACATGGACCCTGGAGGTGCAAGGCAACAGTGCTAACAGTCTTAGGTTGCATGGAGTAATGTATTCCAATGGGCAACAGTACAGTATATTGGACAGCCCTAGTTTCATAGTTACTAACAGTACTGTACAGAGCCAACATAGTGCAACTTGTATATCAGTGTTGAGCAATACAACATGAATACAATGACTGGAATAAGCTCCTCTTTTTATCAAATAAGATTTTATTATTAAAACTATGAAATACATAAACAACTGTTTCACTCCATGTGTGTTTGAATAACTGTGTATTGCTCTTACCTGCTCCTCTAACACTCTGTTCTCTGCTGTCAGTTTCTCAACAAGCCCCTTGACTTTTCTCAGTGATTTCAAATCATTACCAATTTCTCTCTCCACCACTTCACCCACATAATCCATGCAGCTTCCGTGCTCTGCTGCATTTTCACTTATTATCCTGGACATATAAACATCATTGTTATTACTGTTACTATGCTCGTTTACGGGCGCCGCCATTTTTTCCCTCCTTACCGATCCACGTCATCAGCTGACCGCGAGTCCTAGCGCGCCCTCTGCTGGTCACGAGGCTTTAGTGTATTATTGTATTTATGACTCAAATTTTTAGCCGCCATTTTTAGTCGTCTTCTACTGCAAAATTATTTCAACAGCCCACTTTACAAATGTTTAACTACTTAATTAACGTATGTAAATTGTTCAATGTAAGTTCAATGTTCAATGTAGTTCAAGTTCAATGTAAATTGAATAGCAGTTTGATAAATAACAAATAATAAACCTGCTGGAAAAATCAGCCACCATTTCACTGCTAGAACAGGCTGAGTTGGTCTGTCTGCTAGACCTTCTTTTTTAATTTATTATGGTTTAACTTATTTTAAGACATCCATGTAACTTCAGTTACATAATCAATTACTGTTTGAGATCGCCCCACTTTTGTGTTATTTTCTTTAAAACAACTTGTCCATGGTTATTCATGGCGGGAATAGGTTGCCAACCCCCTCATGGGACAGGGAGAACATGGGGCGTGGTGTTTTTTTTTTTAATTGTACTTTTATTTAATTTAATTTTAAATAAATAACTGCTTGGTTTTATGCCTTCACTCACAAGAAATTATACCACAAGTTTTCACCCAGTTTAGCTTGGACAAGTTTTTAGAAATAATAAAGTCTTTTTTAGAACACTGAGATGTGTAAACCATGTTTTGGAACAACCTCCCAGTTGTAACATTTTTGTACAAATGACAACCTTTTCAGTGCATTACAGGATTTTCGTCAACACTGTCAAACATTAAAAGATGTATTTAAATTATACTTAGTTATTTACTTGAAAACATAGGTTTTGTCTAATATACCAAGTGTCTTGTTTTGTAACTTTAATGTCATATAATTATTTCATGCTATTTACCTAAAAAACAGTAAAGTAGCAATCCTATTAATAAAAATGTTCTTAATGGTATTAAATGTAATATTTTATTAGAAATATACTATTGTAGGAACAATTTCCCCCCCCCCCCAAAAAAATGACACACATCTGATGGTGTTGACATCTATATATACAGAGTCAGTCAAAAAATGTATACACATTTCAGGGAAAAAATTTTATGATGTATATAATATTAATATAATATTTATAATTGTATCATATTATTATCATATATATCAATATATAACATATAGCAATAAATAAAATATTTTTTTCTTTAAGATTTCCTTCTCCTAAATTGTGTATACATTTTTCTGGATGACTCTGTATATAAAACAGAAATTCTGTTTGTTTGTATGGGCATCAGGCGGTAGTGCATGGCAGGTGGGCGTTTGTGTCTGCACAGGGAATCATCTGCGATTATGAGTTTTTATGGTACAACTTTTTTGTCATTGCATAGTACAGGTACTCAGCAGTGAAATGCAGTTTAGCAGTGCAATATAGTCATTGTGCAAATTATAAGGTGCTGGTTGAATAAGTAGAGTTTTACAGTAAATATTGTGCAACATGTTTATGCAGTGGGTATATAAAGTACCTACAGTGTAGGTGATGCTATGATGTGCAAAAAAGAAGATAAAGGCAAAAATATAGCAGGTGATATCCATAACAATTTACAGGATATATGTGTATATATATATATATATATATATATATATATATATATATATATGTACTGTATATACAGTATATATAAATTGAATAGACAAAAAAATACCCCACAAAATTATAC
>JAQMYJ010000004.1:10152879-10168652 GCA_030014305.1 Clarias laeviceps
TATATATATATATATATATATATGTACTGTATATACAGTATATATACATTGAATAGACAAAAAAATCCCCCACAAAATTATACAAGAAAAAGCAACCATTTAGAGATAAATAGTGTATATAGTGTAAGAGAGTATGTGGGCATGTCACAGGCAATTATCAGATTTTGTGTCACATTATGGGTGTTTTACAGGCATAATTCAATCTGTAAGGGTACAGTAGGCAGCATCATCATCAACTTTGTCCTACTGTCGTTGTGTCACAGGCATTTCTCACAACATATAACATTAGGCAGCGTCGTCTGCGACGAAAACGGGTATAAGCTCAGGGCTACTGAAACTCTCATAACTCTCATAACTCTCAAACTGGGGGCCTTGCACCTATCCCAGGAGGCTTAGGGAACGAGGCAGGGTAGACCTTGGACAGTGTACCAGTCCATCACACACACATACACATACTCACACACCCATTCATACACTACGGGCAATTTGGGAATGCCAATTAGCCTAACCAATGCTAAATTAGTCTTTGGACTGTGGGAGGAAACCAGAGTACCCGGAGGAAACCCACCAAGCACGGGGAGAACATGCAAACTCCATGCACACAGAGACGGGAATCGAGCCTGGCCGGGAATCAAACCCGGACCCTAGAGGTGCAAGGCGACAGTGCTAACCACTACATGACCGTGCCGCCCGCTACTGAAACTCTGGATATTTATTTATTTAATTTTTTAAAAACATTTATCTTTTTCCTTACACTTCACAATTATGTGCCACTTTAAAACCCCCATAAAATACATACATTTGTGGTTGTAACATGTCAAAATGTGGAAAAGTTTATGGCTTGCGAATATTTTTGCATGTGATTTTGTCTATTTCATGTATGTATAGTATGTATTATTATAATTTAAATAGACCAATCGTTTGCTACTAATTTTTTGCAAAATTGAGGTGACAATGTCACAATTCAAATATGCAAAGAAAAGTTCAGCTTCGCCATTTAGCGACCACACCTTTTTGTGCCAATATTTAGGCAGCTGATTGAAGTCAGACCATGCCATTTCTTATACTATGTTGCTGTGTATATTGACTGCCATTGAGGTGTTCACATGTTGCATCTTTTAAGTGCTCAATTTTGGGATTTTAAATGGAGATGTGCGGTAAGTGTGCTCTCAGTAGAGATCAGCTTCAATAAATCAATCAGCTTCACTCTGTCTTCAATCAGCTTCACTCTATCTTCCTGGATCAGCTGATGAAAGTCTCAATGTTTCCTTCTTGCTTGAAGGATGAGAGTAAGCATCACAGGAGACACCATGGGAGACGCCACAGGAGCACAAACTCGCTGGAAAGCTTTTTACCTTAACGATGCTAAGGTTATTACACTATTATCTAATTACCCTGGATATGTAATTACGTATACCAAATGTTATGTAAGCTAACAACATAGGAAGTTAACGAACATTGTGTTACTGACTTATTTAATACATACATAATATTGTACTCATAAAGAGATAAAAACTGCATACCTTAATCTTTTCTCCCTTTCTTTTTTTTCTAAACTGGGCACCTAATGGCTTTGACATTTTCTTATTTATATAATTATTTTAATTTAATGATCATCAGGACATTACACACCCCCAATTAATAGTCAAGAATAAACCATTTCAGCAGGGTGTAGACTGTTTATATAGTATTCTTAACAATTTCACACAAAACATAAAAATTAAATATGCCTGTGAAACTATATAGTACTGTATATTTTTGTAGCATAATGAATGACTGCAGTTTATTTGGTAGCCCGTCATAGTGCGGTTAATTTTACTAATTTCTGTATAAAGTTAGATGTGCGGTTTTTTCTCCTCCCCTGTGGGGAGACCTGAGGTCTTGTCCCATCTTGTAGTATATTAGGTTTTTTAAGGGGCTCAAAATATCGAGTGGCACTTGCGCTCCCAAAACCATCCGCAATAGGGTGAAGACTTACTGTAAATTGCCCCAACTCTCCTGCGATTGACCGGTTTTCCATTCGAGGTGTGTTCCCACCCCACCAAAGACCCAGTGTTCCCAGAATAGGCACTGCAAAGCAGGTACTGAAAACAAATGTACAAATTCATAAAGTTTCCATTTACTTATATGTACCAGCGACCAAAAATGTCTACCAGCTTGACCAGTTTAGCCTCTATTTTGGCAGCTGGTCCCTGGACAAACTGCACTGGATTTTTAGGAGGGATGCGGAAATAAATCAAACCTATAAAAAGAGCCTCAGTAAATTTCTCAGTCACAGAGGTGCCAAGAGCACAATGTAGGCAGGAATATCATACAGTGCGCTACAGTACAAAGTGCCTAATTTCATATTTGATGGTCTTTATGGAAGGCATGATACTGCAAGGAAACTATGCATTTGAAAACATGCATTGGGAAAGCAATTCAGTTTACTGTCTGAATATGCATTACAAACTATGCATAGCCTGTATGGTTTAAAAAATGGGTGGTCATGGGTGAATCTCCCTAAAGCCCCAATCAGTAGACCACACAATACCATGCACAAATAATGCAGTTATTTATTCCACACACTTACAGTCAACGCATGTCTGAATAAGTAGTCAGCATTTTCTTGGTTGCTTACTTCCACTTAGCTATACTTATACTTTTTATTATCTATAAAACATTGTGCAGGGAACAAATATATACTGTGTTTTAATTACTTGCAGTTTTTCCTTCCTTTCCTACCTACCTGATCTGTAGACTACCTCACAGGTTTCATGTTGGATGTTTTACATATTACAGGGCTCTGCTTGCTTTGGATGGCATGCAGAAGAACGTAAGTCCAGGAGGATGTTTGGGTTACAGTGGACCTGCCAAAGTAAACCTAGCCTGAAGCAACAGCTGTTGAGACATCCATAAGCTGTCACTCTATGATACTCCCATCATTTTGGTACACAGCAGAACCAATATGGTACAATATATACTCCCTTGTGTTGTGCACAAATTTAGGGAGGGATTCATTTCCTGTTGCTTTCACCTACTGATGGCTTGATTTTACAAACACTCTCCCATTTGGGCTGCAAAATATATCATCAACTTCTCTTCCTCTCACCTGTTTGCAACACAAAACTGTCAGCACAGTGAATAATGAGTCTGTTATACAACAACCATACTACTTATACTATTTATACTATTTTAGTTCCTGAGTTCCTGAGCAATGATAAGGATTTGTTCAGAGAACTATTGACATTATGCTGTGTATTCAGAGCGGCAGCAGTCAGGAGAGCATATATGTGGGTGTAGCTCTGGTCCTTCAGATGCGTGGCTGTGAAAACCACATTAGTGCAAAATTCCCCGTCATCAGATAACTTTCTGCAGTGAAGTGTCACAAGAAATGTGCACAAGACCTTGAAGCAATGCTGTTTTACATCTGTCAACACATTGCCAAAAAATTCTAAATAACCACCCGCTTCTCAAAAGATCGTTCCATTTGATAAACCTTTGAAAACTGGCTATAAGGTCTGTCAAGCTGTACAAACCACAAGTTGTGTTTTCCTCTTTGTATCTATTTAAAAAAATATATACAAGTCCACATTCTTGCTTTTCTGCTATTTTTATATGATCAATTTGAATGTTTATTATTTTATTTTTGACTATATAACTGTTGTCTATCATCAGAAACACACATATGACAGTTCACAGAAACACGAACATCAAACACACATGACAGTATATTACTATTAAATACATTATTATAGAAACATTTAATCATTACATTAAAAAAAATATAAACATCCATTGAAGATTGATAATATAATATAATATAATATAATATAATATAATATAATATAATATAATATAATATAATATAATATAATATAATATAACCAACTGTCTAGATTTGGGGATCGAAGCCCACTGTATCCTCAGATTCCTTCTCTTGGCAGCATGTGATGGGGAACCTGATAAGGAGCCAGACAATTGATATCCATTTAAAATAAAGCTGTTAATAAAATCAACTTCAAATTAAATCCACACTATGAACTTATTTTGCTGAATATTGCAACATATTTCTGCTACATGGGAAAGAACTCTATGTCCATAAAGTTGCATTGTGAAGAAAGTACCACTTAGTGATGTGGCATGCTTGGCATATGATTAATCTGTGTTTAGTTTATTTATATAATAATCTCGTTTGAACATGTTGAGACGTATCTGCTACTCATGATCCGTCAAACCTCATCATGGCTCTAATCCGAGGTGCTGTTTGTTAATTTTTGAGGCTGGGAACTCTAAATGAACTTCTCCTTTACAGCAGAGACAGGTTTTGGTCTTGTCTTCCTGGAAAGTTCTTCATAAGATTCAGTTTCATCATGGTGCTTGATGGGTTTTGCAAATGCACTTGACAATGCTGTTCTTGCAAGAACTTTTCCAGAAAGGCTGACAACATAATTCCCTAATTCCAAATGTGTCATTTTATAGTTTTGAAATCCCCAGTGCAAGTGATCCTGCATCCGGCAATAGCTTCTCTGTCTGGAGTATCTTTAAATGCCAGTGAAAGCATTAAAGCCTATGAGCAAAATGCCAGTACAGACCTCTTGTAGTGTGGCCTTTTGATCCAATACTGTTTTGAGTTTCCAGTTCAGTTAATTAAACAGCCTAGTCCAACAAGTCCTCTCATAATGAAAAGCAGACACATTCACCCACAGCCACCATCACCAAAACCAACAATAAACTCTGCTCCCTCTGATCTTTAGCTGAAAGGTGCTTGCTGGACCTTTCTGCAGTAAAGTGTCACTTTAATTAAGGCTTTTAGCAGCTGGATGACGACGATTTTATTGTGTTAGGTCATAAAGGTTGAGGAGGCTCTGATGCCCATCCCAGCATGACACTGAGCCTTTCCAGCTAATAGAAAACAAGTGAGGGTCCTTGTCCTCTTTGTAGAATTTGTGAATTTGAGACGTGTAAAGCACAGAAAGCTTGAACTACTCTTGTGTTTATGGAATTCAGTTGAGTTTGTAATAGTGGGTGGGGAAGTACGTGTGTGTATGTGTGTATGTGTGTGTCTGTGTGTGTGAGTGAGAGAGAGAGAGAGAGAGAGAGAGAGAGAGAGGGTGGGTCTATTTGTCCTTGCATGTGCCTGGCAGCTTGTGCCCCCACCCTACTTCTGCTGCAGGTGCAGCCTGCAGCTGCAACTCTGCCACGTACCACAGCAGCATGAATCATTTTCCGCTCTTTCAGAGCAGCATAATAAAAGCATATTAATGACATGAAAGTGAAGGGTAGGAGCCATGTTTTATCTGGATTCTTACCATGGCCCCTATAAGCAGGGTGCTTAGAAAAAAAACAACATTATGTGATGTGCTGTAAGGGAGGAGAGGGCAGCAAAGATCACTCTCTTACTGCTGAGTTCACACCACCTGAGTAAATGTTTTTCTAGTCCTGACTCATCTCTGGCTGTCATTGCTGTCATACTGTCCATATACACTGACGCACATGGCCCACACAGAACCAAAGTGATAAAAAAATATATATATATAAAAAGGAAGCAAAAATAGACATCTAGACCACACACATAGAGCAAAATAATGAGTCAGGGTTGTGCATAGATGTGGCAGAGTTCTGGACAGTGTTTTTGGTCAGATATACAGCTGATACACATCAAACCTCCACAGGTGTTTTCTGAAAAACAAGGAGCGAGGTTTGTGTTTTGGCTTACCCCTCCCAAGGCAAATGTTGACTGGAGCTGCAAAAACATAACCAAACATGTGAGATCAGTATCATCTCTAGATGGGTAACATTTAGATAACACAATGTCGACAACAACGTATATGTGTCGGTGTGTATATTTGTATGCATGCAAATGGGCTTGTATCTACGTTTTCAAAAACACACGCACACAGTTACAAAACTATTTATGTATACAAGGATATCCTGTTTCACTCAAAGGCTTTTGAACAACATAAGCCTGTGAAAGCTCTCTTTGACTGTCTGAATGATTCACAGTGTGCGTGTGCAGCAGGTAACGTGGTAGGATGTTACTCGTAGGGTAATATTATAATGGTAGAAGTCTTTCCTTCTAAACAGAATTTTGCGTCTAACCTGTTATCTTTCATTACATGTCTGAACTCAGATTTCACACTACTCCTGCATCTGGGTTTACCGTAAAATGCCTGTATAAACTATACATTAAACACAATGATTCAAGTACTGTATATCAGTCAAATAATTTTCGAAAAATAAATATTTATTTGTACATAAACACATGTAATATAAACAAGTACAAATAAAATGTAATTTACACATCACTAAAGTGGTATATTAGTTTACATAACACTGTAAAAAAAAAAAAAAAAAACTGTGCTGAAACTTTAATACAAAGAGACAGATTGTACTGGATATTTAAGCTTTGTACTGGATATTTAAGCTTTATATCAGATATAAGCTATATAACCTCTGCCAGGAGGTTAAAAGTTATATGTAGGGATTTAGATAAAGGATTTGGTTAATAAAATGGCCATACTCATACAGTCATTCAGCATAGATATACAGGGACACAATGCAAATCACTGTGCACAATGCAGTCATTTTGGTTATAAAGATATTATCAGTACAAACAATATTAATACCACTGCAAGATTTGAACTGAATAGCATTGATTATCATCTATATAACAGCCAAATTTTGACAGGATCATGGGCAACCAAGGCACACCTACACTTACGGGAACCGATGGCCAGCCCACCTTGCCCCATCCCACAGAAAATCTGACACAGCACAATCTGCGGGAAAGACACAGTGCTCAGCACATCACAGCCTCCCATAGCAGGCAAAAAGCTCAATCCTGCCAACTCAGCCTGTACAGTTCCCAGATCCCAATCTGATTGAGTATCCATATGATGCACCGGACAAACAAACCTGATCCACAGTGGCCCTACCTTAGAATGTACAATGACCAAAAGATCAAAAGAGATCCTGGGGAGCCATGCTCTGCAGGGTTCAGAGCCACTCTGGTGCCACAAGGAGAACCTAAAACCTAAGTGGTTTAATGCTATTGGCCTAAATGTAATGTCTGATCAGTGTACTGTGTGTGATAGTATAAGCAATTATAAATGATATACAAGCAGAATAAGTTATTAAAAAAGAAGTGAGTGACAACTTTAAATTAGGAATGAACTTACTGGACATAAGACACTCACTCATCTTCTATACCACTTTATCCTGTGTTCAGGGTGCGGGGACCTGGAGCCTATCCCAGGTAGCTTATGGCACCAATCCATTGCAGGGCACACACACACAGGAAGGGGAGGAAACCCACCAACCACAGGGAGAACATGCAAACTCCATGCACACAGAGATGGGAATCGAGCCTGGCCGGGAATTGAACCCGGACCCTGGAGGTGCAAGGCGACAGTGCTAGCCACTACACCACCGTGCCACCTAGACATAAAACATAAAATTCATAATTCATAAGGCAATGGATTAGCTATTTTACCTTTTGAACAGATCAATAAACCCAGGGATATATTACAAAAATAGAATGGCATAGAAGTGGTGAAATGAAAGCTAAAAATGCAATTCTGTCTTAGTGCATGTGTTCATTAATTTACTGTATGTAGTCATTTTTATAATCGTAATTAAGTCCAATAGATCTAGAGTGTGCACCAAGAATGCTAATACCTCATTAGCTAATTTGACTCTGAATGATGAATTGATGCATTGATTTTGAAGTATGTAATTTGTGTGTACTGTGTATAAGCTGGTTAACTGGAACCAGACGCTCAAGAACTTGTGGACACAATACTTACAAAAACATTGGAGTTTTATCAGGGACATCAGTCAGTCATTACTTCTATTTCTCTGTCAGAGTGCAGGCCAGATCCCTTAGCACCCATGTTTGCTTTCTCTTGTTACAAGTTCCACATGTGTTTCATCCATCTGTGATGGTATACGAGTAAAGAGAGATTGGTTTTCCACAGTGTCCAAAGTTTTCATTGATTGCTAGCATTGATTTTATTTAGAGTTAACCTCAATTTAATTTCGGCACAAGACTCTGGTACCAGTAAAATAGTTATACAGTGACATCTGGTCAACATCTGACTTAAATATATAGATATTTTGATTGATTGCTAGGGCCCCTGTCGGTTCTTTGTCAACAAGAAATTCCAACAGGAATGTTTATGACTGCTTGAAAAGTTCATAACTCAAACAGAATAAACTATTCAACACAAGACTACTAGCACCTTGATTTTGTATTATGTTCTTAATTCATGGATAATAAATGTTGCATCATCACACATGCTGCATGCGGTCTTGCGCTATGTTATTTTTTCATTAATATGCCATTGGAGTCAAAATGCAATTTACATTCATTTTGACTGGCCTTGTGGTCTAGTAAAAGAAACTAATTAAACATCCTAACATTTTTAAAATAAAAGTCAGAACAAGGAGTTTGTTGCTAACTGAACATGGTAGCAGCCTATGCTAACAGAGCTAAATACCTTGTTCCACCCCACCCTTTATTACTAAGTAGTTTATTAATTGCAGGATCAATATCGGTTATGATATTGGTGATATACAAGTCTTACTTGGTTTGAGAAAAAAAGTCTTATGACTAATTGACTGTGGACATTCTACAGTTTGTCTCTGGGCATAACTGTGTTGCCTGGAGTTAAGTTAGCTTCATCTCTCAGTGCACTGTTAGCCACACTCCTAATAGCCAACAATACATACCAGAGTAGAGCTGTTTATTTTAAGTGTGCTGTTGTGTCTACTGCTCATGCATTCACAGTCCAGCATGTGATAACACTGCAATTACTCAAATACAAGTGTTTACTGAGACGGCTGTAGCTGAGGGAAGTCTGGTAGCAAAACCTAATACCTCACATTCCTCAAAATACTACTCACCGCCTCCAGAGTTAAACACAGAAGGGCTGCTGGGTGAAGGTTACTTGTACCTAATGTAATTTCTGGTAAGTCTAAAAATAATTCACAACTTGCTCATTTCTTGTAATACTGTTTTTCCAAATCATAAAACTGCCACTTTGACAGGCCTGGATATATACTGTAATAGACTGACCAGAGAAGATGACATTACACTTTTCAATTTCTTGATGAGCCTAAAGGAGAATCTCGTAGTGATCCCATTACAAACAGTTGTTATCCATCATCTTTTATAGTTTTTGCAGCAGATCTACTCCAATCTTGGCCCATCTTATTTATGCCTTATGGCATCTGATCGTCCTACTGAAACACTTCTTCCTATTGTCACCACTTTGGCTGTCTCAGTGGTTGATCTTGTATCTTAAGCTGGTTTTGATATGGAAAAATAAGGCACAAGATAATAAGTGAAAACGTTGGTTTACCAAATATTGAAAACTACAGCTACCTGGAAATACTTAGCAGATAATTTGCAGTTTCTGTGCATTAAATAAAACAAACAATGCTGCAATATCTCTGTCAAGTTGTTTATTTGTTCATACTAATCACTATACACATGAGTGGTTTGCTTGGCTGAAAACAACTTTTCTTCATTTGTGTAAAATACCTTGCTTTGTCCAACAGTCATCTGGCAAGGTCAGTGGTTACAAGAATTTGCACACAAGTTTCTCCTATGCTACAACCAGCAGTATTCTACTTCATCTAAAGCAACACAAGGGAAAAAAAAGCATGACTTTCTTTGCCAGAAAAAAAGACAGGGTCATGCTCCTGTAGATTTAACCAGCTATATTCTGTAGAGAAGAGACTGTTGTAAAGCATGAATTATGATAGTAATGAAACCATGATTCTCCACAGAGCTGCATCTGGTGAAATATTATGTTTAAAGTACCTTGGATGATGTCATGCACAAAATTCTCTGTAGATTAAAAATCCATCAACCCCTATATAAAAAGATGAGGTGAAAGAAAATAGCATCTGTTCAATATGTTTTTCCTTATGAACACTGACAGTTTTGAGGAAAGGAGAGGAGGGAATGGGATAAAATGTGGCTAGTTTAAACCACCGGCACGTGGCAAACACATTCAAGCACAGGTTGGGAGGTGTGGTGGGGTTTGAACCCAAGCCCCTGATTACATTAACCCCACTGATATAGGCAAATGATTAACTATTTGACCACAGGTATTTATTCTACAAGATTAGGAGCATGCCATAAATGACTTTAGACATATTTCATTTGTTTATTAATAATTAATGTTATGATTATGACTGGGTCCATGACTTGCAGCACAAGGAAAACAGTATTATTCTTATTAGTAGTAGTAGTAGCAATATGCATTATAGTAGGCACTATGTAAGAATTATCTTTTGATATACTATGCATATCTATAATGAATGGTAGTAAGTCAGAAACTGAATTATGGTAATGAAATATACCAGGGGACAAGGAACATGCAAGCAGGTTCTTTACTTACATGTCTAAATTCATAGTTAAATCAACAGGCACAAGTCAAAAACAATGAAAATGTAAAATTGAACACATGATACTATGGCTTGGAAATATGTATATGAAGCATTCAACAAGACTGCAATGACATAAAGAACACAATAAGGCTACAACCCAATGACAAGACAGGGGTGTGGCCAGGACCAAGAAATCAAGACACCTAGCAATGTAAACAAACAAACAAACAAACAAACAAAATCACATGACCAGTAGCTCTCAAACTGGGAATTGCATTGCTCTTTGAAAGGGGGAATTCATGACACTCAAATGTGACCACCTGTTAACAATAATTATTTTTGGTAATGTTTTTCTCAGAATTATTTTATTTTCCAAAATAATTTAAAATGTTACTTCACTGCATGGCGCCCCGTGGGATCGAGTATAACAAAATGACACTGGCACATACTGGGGAATCTGAGACACAAAAAAATAAAAAGTGAAAGTTTGTCTGCTTCAAGCCATGTTGTGGGATTTTCTTTTTATTACTAGTCCTACAAGGAGGAATGAGACATTAGGTAACAGACTCATAGGGCATTGCGGTTTACAATTGTACATTATTTTGTGCAGACTCTTCAGTGTCTGTAAATTTGATTCTGCTGCTTCAACATTTAACTACAAGCATAATACACTGCAATAAAAAAATCCTCAGTATTATTAGGAAAAGAGTTCTGTGTTTTATTTGTGTCAGATTTAATTGTACTCTCTGATTATACATTTGGACACTCTATGTTTGCTGTTGTAGTACTTTGGGCTGCTCCAGTACCTTAGTGATTTTGCTTGCCTTGTGTCACCATGGATGTGTCTTATGATCCTGGATTTATCAGTATTTGTCAGTCATTGTTTCCTAGCATTGTCTGGACCTGGAGTGTTAGGCCCATGTATGGACAAAGGGGAAGTTGAAAGTAAAATGAAATTAAAATGGTGAATGTTTTTCTTGGAGCAGCATGACAGTCTGATATATGTCAATGAGACTGGTTAGGTTGAGAGTGACAGGAGTTGAATTTACATGATTAACAGATAAAGGCCCATCACCTATTTCTTTCTTTATTATTATTTATCATTTATTTCTTTAAGGAGAAAGAGCTACAGTATGTGTTAACAAAAGTGTATATTACATTTACTGACTTACCATGTTTAAATAGATGATTGATGCTGGTTGAGAAATTTGATATCCTTTAGTATTTGTAGATAATTTTTCACACTATATTAATTTTCCCTCAATTCAATACTGGCCAAAAAAAATGGAATTTGGATATAAATAAGCAAATATTAAAAAGCCTTTGATTGGATAATTACTGCCCTGATTAATATGTTTCAGCTGGCAACAATTATTCTAACCTTAACTGATGCAGTGAGTAGGTTCTCTTTTCTTAAATCAACTTTCTGAATGTTATGTGGTTTAAAAAAAAAGTAATGAATGACTGATCAGAGATCACATAATGCTTGTTAAAGTTGTAAAGTAATGAATCAACAGTAGATCTTAGATTTGTTTCACACTGAAAGTAAAAGGAATTCCACATACACAGTGTGAGGAGAATTGACAGGACTGGGACTAAACAGCTGTGTGGTCATAAGAAAACCACTTGGCATTGAGGGAGCAAATAAAGTTTGACTTTGGTGCAATGGACACAAATTTAATGCCATTTAAATTGTCTATAGTAACATAACAAGTGGAGCTACAAATATTATGTCTGCTCAGTTGATCCCGATAATTGTTATTTACAGACCCCCAGGGCCGTACTATGAATTTCTCTGTGAATTTTGTGGATTTCCTCTCAACCTGGTCATTACTGTAGACAAAGCGCCTCATCAAGTACCACACAGAGCTTTATCAGTTATCTCCCAGAGTTATCAACTTTGACTCGCCGTCTTACCCCATATTTAGACCATTTAGTCAACCTTCTGTTATACCTTGGATAATGTAGCTCCAGTTACAAGAAAAAATATTAGAGATAAGAAACTAGCTCACTGGTATAATGACCACACATCCACTTTAAAACAGTCAGTTGAAAAATTATAATGTAAATGGTGTCAAACAAAATTGTTAGTACAGTATTTCAAATAGGATGTAGGGAAAGCATCCTGAACTATATAAAAAAAACCTCTTAGTGTTGCTAGATCAATGTATCTCTCCATTTTTATAGAAAATAATATTTAAATATTATATTTTCTTTCATACCATAGCAAAATTAACTAGGAATAAGATCACTACAGAAATCTCCACAACAACAACATGCAGTAGTGAGGACTTTGAAACCAGACAATGTAATTGATGCAGATAAACTAATCATATAAGACCAGAACCTATAATACATTACTCCCCTTGAATAATTTTACTCATCTCCTCTGCAAAATCATCAACCTGTGTATTATATCCTGTACCAACACATTTTCTCAAGCAGATAGTACCAGCAAATAATGGAACCCCTGTTAAAAATAATTAATTCTTCACTCAACAGTGAGTAAGTTCCAAAATCTTTTAAATTTGCAGTTATTAAACCATTATTAAGAAACCTGATCGCGACCACTGCCATCTGTCCAATTACAGGCTGATATCAAACCTTCCCTTTATCTCTAAGATTCTGGAAAAGATAGTAGTATAGCAGCTATGTTCATGTTTACATAGAAGTAGCATACACATCGTGTATCAGTCAGGATTTAGGCCTCATTACAGCACAGAGACATCACAAAGTAATAAATAACCTACTATTGGCCTCTGATCTATGCTTGTGTTACTCGACCTCAGTGCTGCTTTTGACACCATTGGTCATAGTATTCTCTTTTACAGATTAGAAAATGTAGTAGGAATTAAGGAAACAGCCCTCTCCTGGCTTAGATTCTTTTTGACTGATCGTTTTCAGTTTGTAGATTTAAATAGTGACTATTCTGCCTGTTCTTAAATGAAGTTGGGTGTTCCACAGGGTTCGGTTTTAGGCCCACTACTTTTTTCTCTTTACTTGCTTCCTCTGGGCAACATAATTCGTAAGCATGGTATTAGTTTTCACTGTTATGCTAATGACACACTGCTATACAAGTCTCAGCAAAAACAGATGAGAAAAAACAGCTTAATAAAGTTAAGCAATGTGACTTAACTGGATGTTTTAACTTCCTTCTGCTTAATCCTGACAAGACAGAAGTTCTAGTTAAAGTAACACGTAGCTAGAAGTAAGGTTTTTGATCACACTGTAACTTTGGATGGCCGTTCTGTTCCATCAAGTGCAACAGTAACTTGGTGTGATTATAGATTCCGGTCTTTTATTTGAGGCTCATGTAGATATTACCAGTATAGCATTCTTTCATTTAAGAAATATTGCCAAAATAAGGAATATATTGTCACTAAACAATTCAGAAAAATTAGTTCATGCTTTTATTACCTCTTGATTGGACTATTGTCTTATTGTCTGGTGTAACGGGTTTGGCACACGGACGGCACCACAAACACAAGGTGAGGTCTTACGAAAAAGGGAATTTTTTATTTGGCATAATGGGGAGGGAAAGGGTTAAAAGGAGGGAAGAAGGAAAAATGTGAAGAAAGGGTAGGAAGGGGTGCACGTGCAGGTCTGTGGACAGTGTCCCATTGGCATGCGGGCACAGGCTGTGAGCAGTGGCGGTGGGCAGAGGGGCATCGTGGGCAGCAGCTCTTGTGTGGTTCACTTGTGACGACTCTCCTCTCGTGGAATGTCTGGACTGGCCCCTCCCAGCTCTCTTGGGCGTGGCCTCAGACGGGAGTCCTCTGTGATGTCCGGCGGCTGGGGGCCTCTCCTAGCGGCCTTTTCTTCCTCGGCAGCTCTGTGGGAGCTCTGGCAGTGAGCCAGAAGAAGGCTGTCCTTATTGCGACGATCAAAGGCGTATTCCACTAGCCTCTTTGAAGTCTCTGGAGCGCGTTACATTGCCCCACTCGCATGCTGCCCTTCCGCGTTTTAGTGCATGTCTGCCAACAACAGCTCGGTTCAGTAGATCCTCGGCAGCCCAACGGACCCCAAACTACACTCCCTGCTGTGTTTTATAGCTGGGAGGAGCCAGTAGTGGAGATTACTCACCAGCCAGTGCCTATTCCCGCGCCCCTGCCCCTTCGCACACATGCAGAAGGGGAGGCCGCCTACCTAGTAGGCGCCTAGTAAGCTTCGGACTGAGCGAGGAGCGATACAAGATTTAGGTGCACGCTCATCACAGGCGCATGCCGTGACTCTGTTTGTTCAAATATGTGCATAAACAAGCTTCAGTTATTTCAGAATGCAGCAGCACATGAGCACATCACTCCTATCTTATCCACATTGCACTGGCTCCCAGTGAAATTTTGAATTGATTTTGACTTTTGAAGTATAAAGCATTAAATGGTCTCACACCACAGTATCTGAGTGAACTGCTAGTGTCTTACGATCAATTTCCTTCTGGTGCTTCCTTTTAGTTATGCTGTCATAGTTAGTCCTGCCAGAGTCCCTGCTTGCACTCGCCTTATACATTACATGTCTTTGACCATACTTAATTGTTATCTCTTCTTCTCCTCTGCTCTCACCTTTCTCCTCTTCTCTCTCTTCTCTTCTCTCTTCCTTCCTCTCCCCTCCTCTCTTTCTCCCTCCCTCTCCCTGTCTCTCTCTGTTGCGCTACACATGCCGCTCCTGAGCTGCCGATGAACCTGAACTTGTTTGACTCATCCTGGTGCCCTGCTTCTGGATGGAGATGTCATTGCATGGATGCCCCATGTTGTCTGCTTGGGATGCATGTGGTGACTGGGGACGGTTCCACTTTACCATGAAGATAGTCATGGAGTTTTTCCTTGCCTCCGTCACCCTCGGCTTGCTCATCATTGGCCTATCTAATCATTTTGATTCATACACATTTTTCACATTTCCATATATATATTTTTTTTCATAATTTTCTTCTTTGTGTAAAGCTGTTTTGCGACAATTGTTTAAGCACTATTCAAATTAAATTGAATTGAATTGAATGAGTCCAGATTTATCCTACTCCAGACCGTGTTTTTCAAGTTTGCTTTTGTGTTTTTTTCACTGTTGCTTCAATTAGGCAGGTCTCAGAAATTTTATATGGCAATAAAATGAAGCCAGTTGACTATCTGAATGTACTAAATGACCAGATTTTCACAAATATTTATTTGTTTCCTCCCTGATGGTACAGGCATATTTCAGGACAATGATGCCAATATTTGTTAGATTCAAACTGTGAAAGATTGATTCTGGGAAGATTGATTCTGAACGTGGGCTTCATAGACAATTGGACGACCTTTGAGGGCAAAGCTGGCCTGTTAGGGCGGAACGGTGTCCATCCCACTCGGGAAGGTGCTGCTCTCATTTCTTGTAGTATAGCTCATAGTCTCAGAAGAGGCCTAGTT
>JAQMYJ010000004.1:10179083-10193165 GCA_030014305.1 Clarias laeviceps
GGATATATGCGCATATATACTGCATATAGGTTTCATATATGCGCATATATCCTCATATAGGTTCTTTCCATGTGGGAATTTCTGTGCTGTGCCACCTTTGACTTTTTTCCCATTCTCCTTTTGTTTAGAAATAGAACAAGTGGACTCAAATTAGTATAACAAGGCTAATTGTTTCTTTCTAAATGAGTTATTAATAAAATAAGCTCTTCACAAAAGCGAGGGAGAGGGGTTAGGGTTAGCTTAACAGTCACCTTAATCTTCTTTAAAATGAAAGCTGTGTGGATAGTGTTGTGTAATTAAACCCTGGAAGTTGACAAATGTATGTTGACTTCTTCTTGGACAGATACAGTCAGATAGTGCAGCAGTCCTGTGCTATGTGGACAGGCAAATCTAAGGAGACAGTTTGACTAATGTGGAACCTACCAAACAGTGGAAGTTGATCTGCTTGGGAACAATCAGGCTTGCACAGGACATCAGGAGGCATAGAAACAAGATAAAGCAAATCTACAGTTTTATATTTTTATTTGCTACTCATCCTAAGGTTGACACTACAATGCATTCAACAAACTATGTAACCAGAGTGTTGATTACCCCATTTGGACTTATAGGAAAATGGTTCCACTTGTTCGTAGTGTTATTTGGGGGTGCTTTTATGCAGCCATTATTCGAGAAAGTGTTCCCACAGAACCTAGTCATGCTGCTAAGCGATTTGTGCAACTAAGTGACAAACCAATGGAAGGCCTCTAATGTAGCTTATAATAATGTTATCTTATTTATTAAATGAGAAATTAATGTGTTATGTGACCACAACTAAATATATTGCTACTATAGTCTGTTAATAAGCCTATCAACCTATCTCTTCTCACATAGAAAAATATGTCCAGACCAACAAGGGTACACCTGCATTACAGCCGTGCTGATATTCAGTATAACAGCTCGATCTTAAGTGTGATTTTGCATTTATACAAATTTGTACAATTGCCATTTATTATGAACAGATTAAGATTGTTTACTTAACCAGTTATTTTGCTCCGCCAACACATATCCTTCTGTGGCTTGTGGAAGCAATGGTGAGCAGGCAACTGACAGTAAGTGACCAACAGTTATTAACACAAGTGAAAGTAGGTTTAAATTTTTACTGGTACTTTGTAGCCAAAAGGTGAGAAGAATAAACCATGAAGACCTGTAAATCTTGGAAGTTTATCTTTATATTTCCACTTATTCCACATTAGAATATCAGATAAATTTCAGGATTCCAGAGTTGCATCCCAAATAGTGGAAAATGGAAAGCTAGTGCTCTATGTAGGGTGTACAGTCTGTTTTTCTATACACCAAGTAGTGCCTGTAATCAGGGGTTAGAGGGAGATTTGGGATTCGGCTGTGTGTTTGAAGCTAGTTAGCTTTGTAACTCATGGTGCCATGAACAGAACAACATGGATGGTTCGATGCAATTCGGAATGTTTTATTTATTTAATTAATTTTTGGGGGAGAACACAATTAATAACAATGTGTTGTTTAAGATGACATAACATTATCTGTTGACATAACTATTATATGTGTTTTCTTGCTGAAAGTGCTTGGATATTGACCAATATATATGGATATTGATACTTTCACCCATGCTGGTGACTGACAGTTACTGTAATTACTGATTGCTAGAACACCTGTGATGCAGAATGATATGTATAGTGAAATATCCAGTGCTGTTTTATTCCATTATCACCACTCGTGTAATGGCTTTTGCCCAATCCGATTAATCAGTCAGAACTAACTGCTTTATAATTAACATTAATGAGAAGATATAATGCTGGCACATTCTTATTCCCAGCCTTCTTGTTGTCCATTAAACAAGACAACAAGAAATGGATTCAGATGTGCCAAAGTGAGCAATTAATTAAATAAATTTAATATTATTTTTGTTTTAACAAACATAGCTTCTGAGATTGAAAAAGTTAATTTATTTTTTATAGACTCTTACATTTCAATAACCCTAAACTAAAACTGAACCCAGCAACCAGTGCTGTGCATAAAATCTTGCCCTAGGACAGAAATATGTTTGTTTTATGCATTATGAGATAATTACTTTGCTATGCATCAATGCAACATGAGTTTATATTTGAAATGGATGGCAAAGGGAGTTCTAGTATGAGTTGATTTTTATACGCCTGACTTTAAAATGAGCTGCTTCCTGCAAGCTAATGTGCTGGAAAGAAACCCAGAGAGCCCTCCATTCATTTTCTATTAACATTACACACAACATTTCACTTCACTAATGCAGACACCAGAATGAATGTTTTTTAAATAATTGCTGAATTCTGTTTCCTCACCAGTGGAGCCCCTGAGGTCATTTGGTGTGTACGTGGAACACTGGCTGACTTTAAAAAGGAAACCATGACGTCCACAATTTACACCACTTTGATTTTCAAAAGTGTGGTGCTGACATGCAGTCAAAATTACACCATGCCTGACTTTCTGTATGCACAAAATCCCTGAACCAAAAGGGACACTATGTGTTGGATGAGGCCGTATTGTTGCTATTCATTACATGCCATTGTGACATGAAAAGTCTTCTAGAGCCACAGCCATTAGCAAAGTGTTGGTGTCTCATTTCACAAACATCTAGCACTGTGATTAGGCTTAACAGGAAGTGAACTCTCAGATCTGGGTCAAATTACAGTTCCTGTTTCGCCTCCTTCAGCCACATGACACGTGTTGGACTGTTTACTACATAGGGACCCCAATGAATAGTCAGGTTCAAGTCCAATTTGGATTACAAACTATATATGTGTCTTAAAGAAATACAACTCCCTTAAAAAATCTCCCCTTAAGTATAAATGCTTTGTTTTTGTGCAGTTTTGTGCAATTATCAGAAGGAAAAAACAGAATTATAAACCTTATAAACAGAAATTAATAGTTTATTTGGATTCATGTGAGTTGATTGTTAGTTATTTAGTTTTAATTATTAAAAAAAAAATGTCTAATGCTGGAATATTGCAACAGATACAATTCTTTTATCCAGTTACAGTTCAGTGCAAAAGTTTGTGTACCTCATGATGTCTGCATACACTGCTGACTTGTTGCAGATAGTGTACATGCATAAAACATTAGCTACTTGTCTTCTGAAAGAGGAGGGGTGTTTCCTGACTTATTGTGCATGCTTGGGGAAGTGTGGTTGGTGCAGTATGGTGACCTAGATGTAGTTTACAGCATGAAGCTTTATCTCTGCCTTTCTGCAGCTGAAATGTGCAGGTGTTGGAAATCAGAGGAGCTCAGCATGGCCACGTTCCACATTTATATTCTGACTGAAAAAGCACAGCTAAATATAGACTGTAGGGAGATTTCTGTGCTGAGCGGCATGGGTTGACGAAGTATTATTATTATTATTATTATTTTTTTTATTATCAGCTTTCCTTCCAAAGAAGTAATTCTTTGGGAAAGAGTAAAATCTGGACATGTGTGTTTTCAGACGTCTGTTTAACAGTGGTATTTTAGCTTTGATTTTATTTACAACACCTTCTATCTATCCATCTTAAAATCAACATTGTTATCATCAAGTGGAAAATGACTGTGCAAAATCTTTTCATGGTAGTCTGGCTGTCCAGATCCAGTTCATCTCTTGTAGTTGATATCATACTTTAATTACTTGTTCACCACAGACATGAAGGATGGGGAGAAATACTCAGCCTGAAACCAGCTCACTAAAAAGTGGCAGAAATTGTAGGGGTTATTATTATTATTATTATTAGATTTTTTTTCTTAATTTTTTACAAACACTATAAGATCAGAACTGAAGCTTCTCTGATAAATATTGTCTTTGGAAAAGTTCCATTTTTTCTTTCTTTGTTTCCATTATTTTCCCGCCTGATGAATCTGTGCCAAGCAAAAAAAAAAAAAAAAACTCTTCCAGGCCTTGAGCATTCTCAAGTGGTCTGAGTTATGGAAAGTAGTGCAGAAAAAACCCCTTGTGATACATTGAAAGGATGGATACTATAATTAATTTTCTGCAAAACCAGCATTAAAAAAATGAGCACTTTGTTTGAAAAGGATTTAAATGTTGAGATCCAGCTTGTAAACAGAAACAGAGACCACTGCCTAAATTTGAGTGTCATGGAAATTCAGTGGACTTGTCAACACTGTGACTAAACTCTTTTGTTCAGTAGATGCGGATAATATTTGCAGTGACTGCATTAAGAACAATTTTCTTATTTTTATTGGTTGTTTGCTGTTAGGCCTAGTCCCTTCAAAATAAGCCGGGCTTTAAAGAATATGGTGTTGCCTGATCTTAAGATACTCTGACTGACTGTGTCTTTTTAGCTTTGTTAATGTTGCATATGAGCTAAATTAGGATAATGCTGATATTTGTTGTGAAGAGGTTGGTCAATGCACAGGGAGTTTCAGCTACAGACCTAAAGATCAAGTTCACTAAGGACTTTATAATTACAGTGCAATAAGGAATGCTGGAAGTGAGAAGACTTGAAGCAAAGCATTGTTCCCCAGAAACATGACAGCTTCACTATCCTCTCTTAGCAACTGTGATGACTTGATGTCAAGTGGGGCACTGTAATTACTGAAATGGCTTCTCTCTCTTCTTCTCTCTCTCTCTCTCTCTGTTTATGGCCTGTAACATGTGCATGTTTGAGTGTGCATGTGTTTGTGTCTGTGTGAGGTGCATGACCTCTCATTGGAACTACATAGTACATGGGTGTACATAGGCTCATGGTGTCATCATCTTTGCCATGGCCTGCAATCACACATAACCAGCCTAATTAGCAAAATATGCATTACTTTCCTATTGCAGTTATACATATTGCCACAAGGTTTGCTTATTGATACTTTTTTTTTTTCTTCCTGAGCTGGGACCTTCTCCAGGGTGACTTGCATAGCTCACATTTTTGTATACTTCTTGTTTGCACAGCTGCTGTTGGGCTAGAGGCAGCCTGCTTTTTGTGTGTCAATGCCGATATGGCTGCTCATGCCATCTGGTAGCTGTGAAGAGGTTCAGCTTGAAGTGAAGTCTCTAACACCATATGGGTCTTCATTGTGGCATCTGAGTGGATGCTTTTTCTGCTTTCCATCACCAGGTATATATACAGCATACTGTAGAGGTCATGCAAAATGTGCATACAGTCTGCATATAAAAAATAGGGCTATATAAATTTAATCTTAACCTGGATAATTAATTGCAGTCTAGATATCTTAGTGATCTGTATCCTGTTTGCGGGAATCTTTAGAACACCAAACATAAAAGCATAATTTTTGTACAGAAATAAAACCCAGTAACTGAAGCACTTGTGCTAAAACACTATAACCATAACCAAGCCTGGCCAATAAATAGGTAACTGGTTCGACCCAGTCATGGCCAAAAGAGCCTTCCATGTTTTTCTTTTTTATCCTTAATTACTATATTGTGTTTGATATTAATATTCATATAAACATATTTCATCCACACATTCTAGGGGGCATAAATAATTTTTGTGATATAACTTACATCATAGTATCATGTAGATACAGGCCAAGAGCCAGAATAGTATTTCAGACATCTATTAGACAACTGCGACCCAACATGGTGTCCCTTGATTTACAAATGCTTGAGGCAAGGCTTAGAGTATATCATTAGAGTGTAATCACAAAACAAAATAGAAAATATTTAAACAAATATAATTAAAATAAGATGAACTAAAGACAATAAGTTCTGTTTCTTTTCGAGATGAACTGCTTGCATGTAAAGTACCAGGGGGTCAGTGTAGGGAACTCTTAGATTTATCTGAGAGAGAGCGAGAGAGAGAGAGATGAGCACAGACACATGTGGCCTTTGGCTCTGTAGTAATACATCGTTCACTAGACACTAGGCAGCACTTGTAGGCTTGTACTGAACAATAGGGTGTCATGTTACAAGCAATAGATGACTCTCATGAAAACTTGAAAAGCACAAAAATATCCTTGAATTTGCATACTAATATGTGTAACTAGCAAAGGGAAAACCTCAGACCCTTTTACCCTTCATTTTGGCATTTGTTTATGAGGAACTATAAATTAATTGTGTGCAGTTTCATTTAATTTTTGACCATAATATTAAATTAATTTATGCATTTCATTTTTCATATAATCACATTTTTATTTTATCAATGCTTAATTCATCTTTACTTGATCTCTGCACACTTTATAGTAATTGTCTAATTTCAAAATTTCAGAAAAAAAACACAGCCAGAATTTTTCCTAACTGGCATTTGGGTGCATGAAAGTAAGCAAGCTCAGAAATAGTACTTTGGGACTTCATCAAAATCATTACTGTATGTATATAAATACATTCATGCAGTTGTCCAATCAAGCCAATCATCATTCAGATACAGGTCAAGAGCTTAAGCTATTGTTTACATCAAACATAAGTACAGTACAGTATATAGAAAAATAGTCTCAGTGACTTTGACCATGACACACTGGTTGGTGTCAGACAGACTGGTTTGAGTATTTCAGGAACTACTGGTCTCCTGGGATTTTCACACACACCAGTCTCTAGAGTCTCTGGATGAAACGAAAAACATCCAGTAGAAGTTCTGCAGGCAGAAAATGCCTTGTTGATTTGAGAAGTCAGAGGAAAACGGCCAGACTGGACCCAGCAAATGTGACCAGAAGAGCGTCCCAGATCACACAACAAATCAAACCTTGGGAAACTAGGCCTACAGTGGACATGGGTTTACAAAAACTGGACAGTTAAAGATTGTATAAAAACAAGGCAAAGGTAGTCAAAGATATAAATTCATTAGTCATTGCAATCACTGAATTTTTTTTTTAAATGTACAACTGTTTAATATAATATACGATCATATAATATACTGTAATTATAGAAATAAAAAATTAGTCATATATTTACAGTAATTGATTTAATACAGAACTTAAAGTATTTAAAAAATTAAAATAATTTGTTTTGTATTATAATGACAGCTTTGTTTTTGTCTTTTTTTTTTCTCCATGAATGCATAATAACTGGTAGTTTGACAAGTTATTAATTATACCTGTTTAATTTTGAACTTATTAAACCTCAAGTAATGTATTATTTAATAATTTATTATATTTAATTTACATTATAATTTTTTCCTCTGTGGGTTACTCTTTCAGAATAATGACTGTGTGTGTGTGTGTGTGTGTGTGTGTATTCTCAAATTGCTTCACCATAATTCTCATAAAACCACATCACAACCACATATGCTAAAAAGGCTTTTTTGCTACTGAATTTACTATACACCTTCCTTTTTCATTATTTAATGGAAGGCAGAAAGGTGTGTTTATGTTGCATGTGGTCTTGCCTTGTGAGTGTTATTTGTTGCTTGTCCACACCCACCATCTGACCCAGCAGCATTGCCTTCATCCAGATGATGGAGTTTTTGAATGTGCTCATTAAGAGGCGTCAGCGGCCGCACCCGTGGCCGACCCCAGGCTGCAGCCCAGCCCTGCACAGTCTGTCCTCTGAGTGCCTGAGAAGCTTTACTGCACAGCTGGGATAATTTAGCCAGTGCGTGGCAGGGCTGTGTTAGGTGGAGGATAGAGAGGGCTGCAGCACTCTGACCTGCTGAAACCAGTAAGATAAGGGAGGGTCCTTTTTTCCCTCCCCAGATGGGTGGAGCTTTTCATTGTTCCGAAAGGAGAAAGTGCAGGCCCTGTCTCTATTCTATCCTTCATCAGCAGAGCAGTTTTCTCCAAAATAGTCTGTCATTCAAATCGTAGTGAGGAGCTACTTAAATTACACCAGACTTGGAATAAGTCCATGAAGACACTCCAGAGTCTGATTTCTGTCAGCTTAGTCAAAATGTGTTGACATTCATCTTGCTGTTGGACTCATTTATTAATACAGTACATGCTTTATTCTGGAGAGGAGAGGGTTAAGGAATCTGAATTGGAAAAACACACATGGCTTTCATCAAGACATTAAAGAAACGTTGTGAGATTAAATCTAGTACTTGTGATATTCCTCACAGAAAAAAAAATAAATAAAAATCATTGCTTCTGCCTCGTCTTCCCATAGACATAAATTAAAGTTCGGCAAATGATATTAGTTTGCTACTTTGCCCACTAATGCGTGATCCACAGCACTGCCCTTTAACACTGAAACATTTCTGACACAAAAGAAAATAAACAGACGAAAGAACAACAACCAGTCTGGGTGCACATTTCGTCCTGAGCTATTTTAATCGTTTTAAACATTCAGAAAAGAACATTCCTGTGCAGCACACTAAAGGGACACTTTAAGTTTAGGAACAGTCAACTTGCTTTTCACTACTCTACACTTCACCCACTTGGCATCTTGGCACTGACTTCTTAAACTTTGTTTTTCTAGCCAGGGATCCTTTCCAGCATAAAACAATCTACAAGAGTAATATTTATATTTGGCACATAGGGCAAATATGTACCATCATGTTAATTTATTTAAAGCTTTTCGTTTCTCACCTCTGCGACCCTGAATACAGGATAAAGCTGTATAGAAGAGGAGTGAGTGAGTGAGTGTGTTTCTCACATTTTGATCCACAGAACAAAAACCAGGAACACTGTACCACTGTATTAAAATGTAGCTTTGTAATGTTTTGGATTATATTAACAACACACTGTAATTATGTTAAAATACACAAACCGCATAATAACTATAATAACAATCTAATGATTTTAAAAACAATAACCATGCTGATAGCGATATAACAATAATGTTTATGTAAAAAGACCCATGGTTATAAATCATGGACACCAAGGTTATCTTGTAATATTGTCCCGAACTGATTTTTTAAATTTATAAAATACATTAAATACACACCTTATGCTTATACATATCAGTATTAATAACATAATGTTACTCACTTTCCTCTGGTATTTTTATTCTTCTTATTTATTTTTTTGTAATGCGTTAAATGTTAAAAATTTCTGCAGTCTTGTTTTTTTTAAGTTGCACACAAGCACTAAATGTCACATAAATTATACACACACTACACATGATGTGTGCACACATGCTCTGCATAGGGCTTGTCTGGACTTGTTTGTTGGTGGGGCAAAGGTGCTTGTGTGCCCACGCTGGCAATAGGGGGCAGTGTAGTCAACAGTTTGTGCACTGTTTTAGCTGAGGATGGAGGGTGGAGCTATAGGAGTTGGCGGGAGAAAGCTGCTTCAGAATGTCTCTCCGCCCTGTTTACTCCTCTTTGCACCACTCGAAAAAACACCTTCAGAGAATAAGAATAGGCCATCAGATTTCAGGAAAACATGCATGGGCAAAAGGAAAAGGATAAAATAGGCTAACTGGTGTGTTTGTGTGTAGGGGTACTTGGGGAGAGTCAAGAGCATGTTTTTATATCTTTAAAGGACCCTGAATGTTTCCTAAATATTTGGAGTATCAGGCAGTTTTGACCTTATGGGGACATTTGGTTTTACAAGACTATAGGATTTGTTTAGGATTAGGTGCATGCATACTGTAGCATTGAATTTTCAGAATTAATAATTAGGTCAGTTTAAGATACTCACAAGGATATTAAGACAAACATGCATTTGTGTGTGTGTGTGCATGTGCGTGCACTGATGCAGAAAGATAAAGTAATGTGTTTTGTTAGGCTCTGTTCGGAATGAATAATGGAACTCAATCACTAGATGTACTGTATCTCAGTTTGTGCCTGCACTCACTGGCTCGATCATTTTGTGAGAAATCATGTTCTGTCTATTCTATTCCAATCACTGCAGGACACTCTCACATAGCAAATAAGTGATGGCCCAGTGCCAGCCCACATTTACCACTTTTACCTTTTACCGCTGTGGAATGTGAATTACAACTCAACATTGGGGAGACCGCATCTCAGGCATGATATGGACCAGAACTTACAGCTGGGTCAGTCATACTCAGCTTAAAATTAAAATGCCACACAAGCTTTGCATATGGTTATGTTTAGGCCACTATTTGTCCCACAATACATTTGCCATTGCCATAAGTAAGACTGTTGTGTCTTAACTCAACCATATTTGGCTCAAGGTTGTCTGTTATTTAAACTGTAACATACAGAAAGTTGCCTGTTGCAGTTTCCAGTGTTAACATTCTCGGTTGATTTATAGTTCTGTTAACGTGATAATGCCAGCAGAGTGGCTTAGTGGTTAGAACTGTCGCCTCTCACTTTTAGGGTCGGAGGTTTAACTCTCCCCTCCCTCTGCTTAGAGGGTTTCCTCCAGGTATTCCGGTTTCCCCACACTCCAGAGACATCAGTTGTAGGCTGATTGGCATTTCCCATAGTGTGTGTTTGTATGGGTTGCAAAAGGTTTGGGTCCTTAGGAATGTAACTTCTCAAGTAATAGGTCACTGCAGCAAACCATCAATTGCAATGATTGTTTGAGTAAATGATTGAACTGAGTAATATATATAATTATGTATACTTTCTCTCCAAGGTTGAGGGTCCCGTATATAAAATATATTCTAGATTCATTGTAGTCCTTGTACAGCAGCAACATAAAATTTTTGTCTTTGATTGGGACAAATGAAGTCTTCCAGATGCCGATAGGTCCTTTGAGGAACTGGTATTTGGCAAGAATGTCACTTTTACCAGACACCATCACCCCGAACAAATCCGTGTCCAAGAATACTTGATGCATATTTTTCTCGTCGTTTCCATAGCAGGCTGGGTTTTTTACGAGGCTGGATTGCTAGCCCAATGCCTAGCCCTCCTCGTTTCACACCCAGGCCCTGGACTGGCAATGGTGGAGTTCATTTGCCATAATAGTTCCACTTAATAGAACAGGTTTACCTCTTACTGTTCTAAATAACTGATACTGTAGATTCATTTAATAAATGCTAAATAAATTATAAGCACAAATTATTAATCTTATTAGACAATCACCCTACAAGTTCCTATTATAGGAATAACAACAAATTACAATGAGTACATTACTCTAAATTTATGTGATCCCTCTGAACTATATGTCACGGCTGCTGTTGCAGAAAATCAATCAGCATGAATAGATACAAAAGTCTGACAGCACTGTGGGATTAAGAATGTCATTTGGATGAAAGCCTTCCATCTCCAAATAACTTGTATTTCCTGAAAGTTGTCCTTTTATTCTAAATTGGTTTTAGACCTTATCTCCTCTTGTCAGGTACTGTGCTACTGTGCTAATTTACCATAATCACTGCTTCATAGGATGAACATCTAATCAAGATTATATCCTGGTTTCTGTGTTTGTGTCCTACTTTTAGGTTTTACAGGATTTAAGTCCAATTTCTCAGGAGGGTTGTAATTTAGTTTAAGTGTATGATTAAGCCCATTTCTTTATCAATGTTCATTAACTACCCACTTTAGATCAGAGCTTTGAGCTTCAGAATCAGTAAATTCTGCAATAGCTTCCAGTTAACTGAATGATTTTAAATAATCTGTTGGTTGTAGAAAAGATGGAATTTCTCAAAACTGTGCTGGCAGAAGTCTAGAGAAGAGGTCTAGCTCCTAATGTGAAGAAGTTTTTGGGGGTTAAACTTAAAAAACATACATTGCTTTCTGAGGAGTCTGTGTGGAAGAATGTAGAGGTGCTGGAGAGTTTTCAGTAGGTTTTCAAAGAGACAAAGAGAGAGAGAGAGAGCGAGAGAGAGAGAGAGAGAGAGAGAGAATTGGGCACATTCTGCTGCTGCTTGGCCTCGATAGTGTTATTGCAGAGGAAGCAATCCAAGAGGTCTCAGTGCATGCAGAAGGAGGTGGAAAGAGATTTAACTTACCATGTAAATTCTGAAGAAAAGGAATTGGGAATCTGTGTGTTCCACTGCCGATTCATCTGTTTGTTTAACTGAGAGGAAACCAACAGCTTAGCTCTAATTGTGTGGTTAGTTTATTTGTGTTACTGTGCTGCTCTTTTATGTTTTCCATAAAGTACCATCTTACTAGACCACTTTGCTCTGTTTGCCCATTTCGATGCAAAAGGAAGCAAGTACTAGTAATTTGTATTTTAAAAATATATCACACATGACTCTATCTAAAGTCACCAGGATGAGACTAATATGCTACGTCACCATTGTGGATCTATATCTCCGTTTTGAGATTTACACAACCATGTATTGGGTTTGGACATGCTCCAGAGCTCCAGGCTTTACTGCACTCAGGGCTGCACCAACACTCATGGTGGAGGAGGGGTGAAATGGGACATGTGATAATTCGCTAAGCTGACCTCATCTGACTCCTGAACTCAATTTTGAGGACTCAGTAGACAGAGTTTAGTGACAGGGCACTATTTTGGTAAAAAAAAAAAAAAAAAAAAGCACAATTAAAGAACAGATGTGGTGTTCTTAATCAATAACTAACTAGAGTAGAGGAACATGTGTTGCCTGCCAAACTAGACCTGCTTGTGCATGTAAGAAAAACGACAAATATCTTGGGCGGGGGGAGGGGGGGTTGGCGGGGAGGGGGGGAGGTGAGGTAGAGTGGGGGAAAATGCTGAAATTTAAAAAAAGATGAGGAAGAGGTTTGCACCCCCACCGCACACACTCTCCAGCTCCCTCCTCTGACACCATAATAACACCTGCACTCGATCCTCATCCAGTGCCTTCAGTGGAAGAAGTGATGCCAAGACATGCTGAGCTGATACAATCAGCTCTTTCTCTCTCTCTCTCTCCCTCTCTCTCCTGCTCTTTTCCTCCTTCCCAGGTCTTCTCTTTTGCTTGTTTACAACAAGCCTAAATATGATTTTTTTTTTCTTTGAGAAATGTGTATGACCGTGAATGTGTGCATACAGTACATCTGCCTATATACTAAGGAACTGCTAAGTAATACTGTGATTTAGCTCTTGGTTTTAGTGGTTTCATGGTGCACGGTTGTAGTCCCACATAGTAGTTAAATCTTCTTTTGTGTGTGTGTGTGTGTGTGTGAGTGAGTGTGTGTGTGTGTGTTTAGCTACAGGCTACAAAGAGACCGTAATATGTGCTCCTACACACATCTCTGCCAAATGAAACTGTGTGTCTTCCTCTGCAGGGCCCTGAGGTCCTGACTGAAATGCTGCTGTCACAGACTAAGATACATTTTCAGTGTTCTGGCCACAGGCTCACATTTTATGTACAGATCTAGTTGTATGTTCTTCGATTTCTGTAACAAGTCTCTATAAATTGATTATTAATGCTGGTAGATTGTGTATTGCTTACCCTACAAACTTAAATTAAATGCTATAGTAATTTACTAAATCAAGATATAACAAACCTAGCTTTTCTTTAACCAGTTTATTGCATAAATCCTAAACATGGCTGCTTTATTGGCCAAAAACGGACCTTGTAAATAATATATTATGTTGTCCATGTCCTCTGATTTAGGACATATTCACTTTGCCAGTTACAGATAACAAATGTTCAAAATAAAAGATTCTGTGTGCAGTGAAGAAGAAATACAAGAAATTTAAATGATTTTGCTTAAATGATTAGTAGAGAAAAACACACACAGAATGAAAAACACACAGAATGAAACAATCTAAATAAATAACAGGAACAACAGGAACAATAAAACATTTTATTACCTAATAAAAAAAAATGCTGGAAGTCTCTTCTCTATATATGACTCATGCAATACTTGTCAGTAAAAGGCTACATTTGGAACAGTTGCAATAATACTGTAGATACAGAAATCCTGAACAAACTCAAGTTCAGTTATTACAGTGGTACAGTCATGTTCAAAAGTTAGAACCTTTCTATCAATTCTGTTTTTTTTTGTTGTTGTTTTGTTTTTTTGTATTGCATTTTTCTTTTTTATTACATTTTTGTTAAATAAATATTGACTATGTCGTCTAAGTTCTATGTTGTTGTTTGTCTGAGGTTGTATTTACCTAAAAGTGATTTTTATTAGAATTCTTTACAAAAAACAAAACAAAAATCATTTGATAATAGCAGGTCACAGTATTAGACATATACAACCTCGGCAACCTCGGACCCCCACCAAAAAAATGTTTTTTTTTTCACTGTGTCATTATTTATTTAACAAAAACAATAATAATAAGCAATAATAAGTACCGCCACAATTCAACAGCATTTAGGACTCTCCCGGATAGAGAGCAAGGGAAAACACAAATTAACCCGCGTCCTAGTGACACACACTCAATCGAGAA
>JAQMYJ010000004.1:10211899-10231307 GCA_030014305.1 Clarias laeviceps
GCCTCTCTGACTTTATCTCCAAAACATCTAACATGGGTTGTCCCTCTGATGGACTCATTCTTGATCCTATCCATCCTAGTCACTCCCAAAGAGAACCTCAACATCTTCAGCTCTGCTACCTACAACTCTCCCATCATCAGTACAAAATCTATGCAACTCTGGACTGAAATAAATGTTGTGACATTGCATAAGCTAATCGAAATAATGCAATGAAATAGCAATGATAATGCAATGAAAGGCGATCCAATGATTTAAATACTTTCAAAATGTTAGATTGTTATAATATATTATTATAGTTATACCATATATTGGTCGTCGTATTTGTACAATCTTTAAAGGGGACAATGTGTGCAAAATGGACTTGGTTTTAACCCAGTATGGAAAAATACTATCTTTAGCATCTGGTGCATTCATTCATTTATGTTCCATCATTTACAGACTGCACTCTATAGGACTTGTACTATTAAAGGCAGTCATATTTGTTCTGCTTAAGTTGCTTAATAACTTAAAATAACATGCCAGTTAAGCAAGAGAACAATGTAAAAGTTTAGGTAAAAGGAAACCTGGTGGTTAGAATGTGGATTTATAGGATTGAAAACACCAGTTGTGGTCAAAGCATAGCAGGGGTGACAGACAGTGGTGGGTGAGTCATGATGAACTGTCTGATTAAACATTGATAATGTTTTAATGACATTTGCTCCCTCATGCTTAGAGCAGGACTGTTATGATTGACTGCTAAAGCCTAACAGGGCCTAAAAATAATCACATGTTAGTCTTCTGTAAAACACATTTTACTATCATCACTAAAACCCATACTTACAATGAAATATTTTTGATGGACATAGTAATTCTGGTGTTAAGATTATGGTTAGTGCCACATGTTTTATTTGTCCTGGGCAACGATGTGTTGTGTACTCATGTCACAGGGGGATGTCTCAGGTGCAACATTTGACTGATTTACATGAATATGAATATAACAGTCATATAAGATAACAGGAAAGTTTCATTGTTAACTCCTATAAACAGAGGAACAAGAGTTTTTCTTACTTAATGTTTTCCAGTGACTTTTTTGATGAGAACATTGAAAATAGCTAAAAGTTTAAACCAAAATATTCAGCTCAGAATTTGCATTTACAATTTACATTTTTTGTACATTTATAAATCATCCAGTTCAAAAACATTAAAGCAACAATGGCAATTTTTTTGCTATTCACTGAAGGCATGATGGTGAAGGGTGGCTGAAGGGTAGCTTGATGACTTAGCAGTTAGCACCATCCCTTCAGTCTGGGTTCATAAAGTTTGTATGTTTGTTCAAAGCTTGGTGGGTTTCCAAAGACATGTTGCTTGTAGTATATGATGGGGGGTGTCTGTGCAAGTGGGGTTGTCACTCCATCCATGTTGTCCCCCACCTTTTGCACCGAATTCCCTGGACGTGGACCTGTAACATGTGACTGATTGTAACATGTGACATATTTCTCTTTGACCAGATTTTTATCTATAAAGACTGTATTTGTTGTCAAAAGGATAAACCAGAGGAATACCAGAGAAATGTCTATGGGGGAAAAGCAAGCTATTATGTAGAGGAAAACAGGGAAAATCAATTCGAAACTGCACAGTAGGAAACACAACACTTTAGAATACCCTAAAAAGAAAGCAACCAGTGGTGCCCTAACAACCAGACATCCTACAGGTCAGCCAAGACAAACAACAGAAATTGATGACAGAAGTGTTTTGAAAAAAGAAACCAACTGTAAGCAAAGAGCATACAACAAAATATTGAGTGTTGTTTTTTACCCCAGTAGTTTTGCTTACCTAAAACTGTCTATTTTGCCATCTCTCCTCTCTTTTTTCTTTCTATTTTTTTGTTTGTCTCATTTATGGTCTGTAGTAAAACAGATTTGCAGCACTCTTAACTGCTGCACTGTGTGGCCTTTTCAGGAAAAGGCCTTTGCACTGGAATCATGTTAACCACCTGTTACTAATCCAGGGGCATTAATCGATGAGTGGAAGTCGTTTGTGCCGCCTGTGGTCCAGACATTCCCCAGCTACGTGTGGACACCCTCTCTCCAGGCAGTAAAACTGAGACAGCCGCCAGCCATGGAGACATGCCTAGGCCTGTCCTGCTGGATAAATTAATGTCAGGATTAAACACACGCGCACACATGCACACACACATTCACACACCCTTTCTTGCTTCACCTTCTCATATGGCATATCTTGTTTGTGTGGGTAGGCTTGCTAAATCCTGTGGCTTTGTTTACAGAGCTAATTTGATTAAAAACAAAAAAAGGCTATTAATTCAGGTGGAAATTGGTTCATGCTTTGTGATTTTAATTATTCCTTGAGGAATATGATGTGGGTGGGGTCACAAAAGGCCCTGAAGTTAGCCATGATCAGTCATTAAGTTGTAGACTACTGTTAAACCATTTACTGAAAGGTTATCTCTTTAAACTCATTGTGTAAAGTGCATGTGGGGGCCCACATCAGTGGACCCTCATTTTTTGTGAGATCACAGGAGACCACATTTCTGAAAATAAAGGGTGGGTTCATAAATTTTCAGTAGGATAAGTGTCATTAGTATGGATACTAATATCTCTTCGTGATACTAAATTTGACCTTTCCTTTGGGTCTGTTTTGATGCTATGAGATGCTATGACACTACAGGAAAAAACAATGGAAAAAATAATGACAGTAAAAAGGGCCTCTTTGAAACAAACTTAAGATTAAAAGTTATTACTTAAACATCTTATCATCTTTAGTTGCCAAGTGACGGAATCGAGGCCTTCCAGAGGGCTACCTATCCCTAAATTAACGAAGATGGTATGAAATCAGTAGCTGTGTGTCTGTGTAGGGCTGTAAAATAGAGCCTGCTGTCTTTGCCCTAACCACAGGATCTAACTGCAGCTCATATAGCAGGCAGTTGAGGCTGAGGCTCCAACAAACAGCTCCTCCAAGCAACATGGAAAGGTTAAATAAAAAGCAAGGAATCTAGAAAATTATTAGGGTGGGTTGATATAGAGTCAGGTAAAAACTGGGAAACATTCAGTGCATGTAACCATTTTACATTTACTGTATGTTATTTATATTATTTGTAACTGCTTTATCATACATCAGGATTTTTATAGTGCATATTAGGATTTTATATAGCATTACAATTACTATCTGACTATTTTGATTAATACACATTCAAATTCCATACAAACTTAAATAATTCTTTTGATTGTGTTAAGCTGCTTTGGGACAATGTCAATTGTTAAAAGCGCTATACAAATAAAATTGAATTGAATTGAATATAGCATTAAGACTCCTCTTACCTCGAACTAAGGGCCTAAGCCCAAACCTGTTCCACTTTGACAATTCACTTGCTCACTCACTCATTCTCTATGACACTTATCCTGGACAGGCTTACAGGAGACCCCGAGCCTATCTTAAGGGACTTGGGGCACTAGGTGGGATATACCCTGGATGGAATGCCAATCCATCACAGGGCAAAAACATGCACATGCTCACAAACTCTTTCACACACTATGGGCAATTTGGAAATGACAATAAGCTTAATCTGCATGTCTTTGGAATTTATGAGAAAACAGGGGTACCTGGAGAAAACTGACCAAGAACATGCAAACTCCACACATGTAGGTCCTGCCTTCGGATCCACACATACAAACTCAAAGGCAGGACCTTGAACCCATACCCTGGAGATGAAAGGCAACAGTGCTAACCACTACACCACCGTGCCACCTCATAACAATTTAATTATATTTAATTTCATTTATTTCATACATTGAACAATGGACATTGTCACAAATGGAAATTTGGATATACAGTATGTGTCAAAATGTACAGTACTGAAATGAAAAGATGAACAATATTACCTTGTTGTCATCTAAGTTTATCTTTAGGCAACCCTGTGGCAACAAAAGCAAGATCCTTGAGGGGAACCAACTCAAAAGAGAACTCATTCTCAAATTACACTGGATAGTGCAATCATAAATAGTTTCCCTTCTATAACTCTTTACTACAGAGTAGTACTAATTGTGTTAAAAAGAAATTGATTATGGGTATGTACTGTACAAAGACTATGTACAAAGACTTAAAGGTTTAAGTATATTGTATCACAGTAAAATCAAATGTTAAATAAGAATTGCATGTTTTTCAGAATTAAATGTTCTTAGCATTTATAATACCCCTGTCCACAAAGTGTACTTCATAAAGACATGGTTTATAAAGGTTAAAAGAACTTCTATGTCTTCTCTAAAGAAACAGTTATACTGGCAACATCAAACCAAATTCATATTAACTCCTATTGTTTTTGAACTTGATCAATAGTCAGAGGCCCACGTTTTGGCCATATAGTGTGTCTGCCAGTAGAATAATACAGTTTTAGGCTTCCAGTAAAACATGTATAGAAATAATATCTGAGTTTTAGATTTTGCATTATTTTCTAATTGAATTTAAAATGCTTTAAGAAAGTATTGAGTAGAAAGTAGAATCTTTGAAACATTTACATGAATCTCATTGTTTCTTACTTTTGCTAAGTCCGTTTTTTGCTTTAATGACAGTGTGTGTACTCAAGCTTGCATGGACTTTGCATGAACTTCTACAAAGGTTTCTGATCCATTTTCAAAGAGTGCCATATGAACATGTGCTTCAGTAGGACTTTATTTATAAAGCAGAAAACATGGTTAATATCACAAATTTGCTTAGTTTTAAATAGGAATCTAGAAACTATGCAGGAATCTTGATTATATATTCTATACTGAAGTTATATATATAGTAAAAAAAATAGGTTTTTTTTCATTGTTTAAGTGTTTAAACATTCTGAACCCTAATGTTTATTTCCAGTTTTATATTCAAAAACAAATCCCAGATGTTTTTATGTGGTCCCAGTTGTATACACAATTCTCTGTATGTGAGAGTTAAACTTTGCACTTAAATTATATTTGTTTTGTAATCATCTTATAATGAGAAATATTAGACATAGTAAATTATTTGACTATGTTCCAGATTATGTACAAACTGTATAAAAAAATAATTTTCTGCCTCAGTCAGACTTCACATTGATTTTTTTAAAGTGCAATTTTACCATTAATAGACATCATAAGAAGGTTTGTTTGTTGTTACTGTTAATGCCCCAAGGGAGTAAGAAACGCATTTCCAGACCATATAAGGATTTTTCTAATGTCTCGCTGACATTACATAGGTTTTGTGTGTATGTTTCCTACAGTAACGTAATATTTAACTTGAGGTCAGTAAACCCAGAGGAATGCCATAGTGCCTTGGGGAAAAATTGAAAGCATCTTAAGGATTCTTTGCTGTTGCCCTTTAAGGCCATGGCAGGGTGTGAAAGGAGGAGCTTCCTGGTATGATGTGGAAGGTGTTAGTCACGGATTGTTGTCTCTCACTTCGCACGGCATCGCTGTTTGTGATGGCTGAGTGAAGAGGTGACATCACTTACCAGATACAGGTCCTTACATCAGAGGTCCAACACCCAGACACATCTAGGCTCTGGGTGTTTGCTTTACAGCTCTATGTTTGCAGGTCAATGAGTTTATCACAATCTCCCGGAACAGTCTTAGCCTGTCTGTTAAATCTGTACAGCTTTTGTGAGTATCTGTGTTTGTGTAATAGCATTATTAGAGGTATACAATGCAGTGGTGTGTGTGTGTGCGCATGTGCGTTTGAGTCATCAAGGATGAAATGGAATTAGGTTCACCTGTTGGTTTGGATGTCATTAAGATATTTACACCATCCTGGCTAAACCCTTCTTTGAAAATCAACAAATGTCACACCCTACACACATTGTGACACGGACACTTAACCCACAATTATAAAATGTCTGGTTTGTTTTGTAAACTCTCAGACAGTAATGTGCCATGTTTTACTGAGATTCCTGATGCAAAGTCTTTGTACACCCCACACTTTTACAGAGCAAATTTGGACATAAATCATGAACATAATTAAAATCAACACATTTATCCTCAATAGAACAGCTGACTAGGAATTTATTACATCTCACACACAGCAATGCCTTACTGTATAATCATTAACATTGTTGGCTTGTCTGTAATTTTAATAACACAAGCGATTTCAAGATAAAAGCTTATCAACTTAGTATTTTAATGAGCAGTATGTATCTGTGCTTTTGCTGAAATGAGATCTGTCATGATACAGAGGCATTCTAGGGGAGCAGGCAGTTACTGTCGGGCCATTAAATGTTATTATATATTACAAAATGACAAATGTGTCATAAAATAAAAATTTTAAATGTGATTCCATGTGATTACATAGAAATAAAGCCAAGTGTAATTCATGTGAATTTTCTGTAGGGATTATATTAATAAGTAATTTGCAAAAACAGCTGCTTTTGACACTTTTATGTAAGTCAAGCTTCCACACAGTTTGCAAAGCAACAAAGCCAATGCCATAAATCATAGCGATGTTAACGGTGAGTGGGAATGGAAATTTCCTCTAATTATTTTTGTGATTTATTTTTTCACTATTGTCATTCTTGACTTGTATACTGTATATACTTGTATATTAAATTCAAACTGCTCACAGCGAAGAAACACTGTTGAAACTGCTATAAACACCACCCTATGGCAACAAATCTGCCACCATGTAGGAACTGATTAATAGCTATCATAAAAAGCTAATGTTTTTGGACAAAATTAAGCGAGCAGTCTGGAAAGAAAGGTGGAATAAGAAACAACAGACAAGCGAGCTGATGGAGACTATAGCAGGGCTTACTCAGGGGAATGCAATCGCTCCACTCATGTCAAACTCTAACACACATATCAGAATAAAAGGTACGTAATGTTTGTTTCTTTCTCATTTTAGTTGGCAGTGTGGTTAATTGCTACTGACTGGAGACTCCCTTTTCGATAATGAGATAATAAAATGGCACCAGGTATATAAATAGATCCACTATCTGACAATGTCCTTATAGCACACGCCTGTTTTGAAGTGCAAAAGGCACTGTGTACGCAAAGGCAGAGATTATGAAGTGTGATTAGATGTTGGAACTTTTTGGACAAATGTCCTTCATCAGCTGTGTAAGCAAAGTGTTTTCATATGTGCATTTATACACGTAAAACAGACTTTTTTTTTTTTTTTTTGGTTTGATATCACAATAAGATTTTCGTCATAATTTGCTTCCACTTTTAAAAGGGTGCCGATGCCATGTTGTTTTTGATCAGCTAAGAACCTGCATGGGGACGAATATTCTTGTTTTAAACATCTAGTTAACAAGTCTATTTTCCATAACAATATAGGTGTAAATGCTGGAATAAAGCAGGCTCTGGCCCTTTTTTTAACTCCATAGGACTTTATCACAAAAATGTTCCAAGCTATATCCCATTATATTGTCAGTATATCAGTTTGAGCACAGTATTATCTTTAGGAGAGTGACATGAGAATAGATTGATCACCTGTTAAAAACTCCAGGAATGCGAAAAGACATTGTGACACTATCACATAGTTTTTTTTTTATTCTTTTTAAATCATCCATACAGACAACATACCAGACTGAACTTCAACCTGAAACTTAGTGTTAATTTTGGCAGTTTCTTTTGATAAAAATGTACATCGGTTCTTAGTCACTTTTTTTTCTTTTAATGATTGTTACTTTCCATCTATTTTTAGTCAACAAACATTACAAAAATTTGTCTTATTTTAAGTCACATACTGTTAGGCCACAATCGCCTATTCAAAATGGCTCACAATCGTATTCAAATATTTTTTATTAAAAAAAAAATTACTTGTCATTTGTCTAATAAACAGTTAGACTGCAGAGAGCACAAACAATGTGGTTTCACTATGACTTGTAGGGGCCCTTGTTTATAACTAGTGCAATTGCAAAAAGCATCACAAGAACAACAAGAGGTTACAGTGCTTTTGGAGTATTGTAAATTGGGAGATTTCAGATATAGCAAAGTAACTCCGTCTGCTTTTTAAACTGGTTGCGAATTGCAGATAAACACTGGATATATGATTCTAATACTTCAGTCACTCTTGCTTAAGTTAGAGTGGCTTCACATTAATTTGCTATGTTTACAGTAGCTTAATATTCAGTCAGTAATCACAGTCTGCAAAGCAGTAGTATTATTGATGCTGTAAAGATTTTAGGAATTGCATTCACTCGTAGATAATTGAAAATATAAGAACTTTACTATAAGGGATTACTAGTTTGGTATACTCAAGCCAGGTTAAATAATCATACACATATAAATGTGAAGTTAACAGTATAAATGCAACACTATGTTCACAATCTGCCTAAATGTTATGAATCTGTTATGAAAAAGAATCTTAATGTTAATTTACTTTTTCATACATTGCTGTGTGGCTGGTTTTCAAATGCCTCTACAAACGTGTGTTTTTCCTACTGATTTTTTTTCTATGGCAAGTGGCAACACGGTGTTGTTATCCCATAAATCATTTTTCCATTTTCTTCCAAGAGCAGGGAGAGCCATACCAGGTAACAAGGGGCTTGTTTTTTGCTTTTTATTTATTTATTTATAAACAACCAATCATAATGCACACTACTACATTTTGTAGTAAATGCATGCAGATTATTGGCTAGAAAGATACATAAATTAATGATCTGTTATTCACATTATTGTTTAGTTTTTATTCATCAATGAAAAAATTCTCATAGTCATGTTTACAGAGATTACTTTTTAATTAGTTTTCTTCCTCATGAAAAATATTATGTCATTATTTTTGTTGACAGAATTACCACTGGTGGACACTGTTGTTTTTGCTATGTAATATCTTTCCAGTGCAAATATCTGTTTCAAATTTACACACAATGTATTCTGGCTTTGTACTTTGAAATGCATTATATGAAGAAAAAAAAAAAAAAAAAAAAAATATATATATATATATATATATAGATAAGAGCAGTCACATGAGAAGATTTGCAGGATGATCTGAAAGCAGCAGAAATAACAGGTAAGCAGATAAACAATAATAAATAATGACCTGCAAATGCTTATTTTCCATGACTGTACATGCTATGAGAAGAGAACAGATCATTAAACTCATCCACAAATTTCTTAGAAAGGAGAATTGCCAGGGTCACTAACCCTGCACTAAGAATTTTTAACAGGCATTACGTAGTGCCAAAGTGTGGTCTGTGGCTTCAGCTCCAGGTTTCAGCCTCAGAACCATGATGTGGAAATAAAACACAAACTTTTGCCAGTGCTAAATATGTCACGTAATAGCCAAGACAGACTGAAAATAGAATGAATAGGCTATCATTAACATTAATGGTGTATAAATTTGTTATTTGCTTCATGTTAGACTACAGAGGATTTTAAGTGTTTCAGTGAGGTAATTGTAGCATGGAGTCATCATCATGCTTAAAAGATGACGAGGGTCTTGTTCAGCTTAGTGTTTTAAGTAATTTTATTCCATAAGCTGCCCTGCTTATTCACTGCTAGACTTGCCACTAAGCAGAAATACCTTTAAGTTATTCACTGCTGGTTTAAAATGTGGCCTTTATTATTTCATACCTATGTACTGTATGGGATCTTACTACTATTGCACCAAAGAATTGAGTCAGTGCTAATGTCCTTTAAGGCCAAAGTGGTTGCCATGACTGCTTGATGACCAGTCAACAAACATGAAATAGTCAGTGCAAGCATTCCCTGTCATTTTGTCTTTTTCGTGGAAGTTTCCAACCACCCCACCCTTTTTCAATGCCACCCTGATTTGGTGGAGCCAAAGTAAGTTTCAGATGCGTGTGACATGAATTACTGTACATCTGCTGGAAATCATAATTCCCTAGGTACATTATTCCTGTAGCATATAATAATGTGTCACTTGTTTGTATGCATGATATGCAGAGTACACCCAAGACTCACCCTTGATGATATATGATGATATAATATTGTAGAAGAGCAGTGATTTATACACCTACTCCCACTGAAGTTATCCAGAAATGGTTCATTTTTAATTCCTAATTAGTTTCTTCTTCAGGTTGTTTTAGTGAGTTTTTCCTTGCACTATAGCATGTTGCTCTACAGGCATCTACAGGAGGATTTGGTATGTCCTATTGGTATGTCTGTTGGTAAAATACAAATAAAAATTTCTTGAATTTGTATGCTACTGCAATATTCAATCAAATCAGCATATGCATATTCTACAGCACTGCGACAACATGTACTGTCTGTGCTTTTATCTTAACAATATCCAATTCTATTTCATTTCTATTTTGTGGTGGTAGGCCAATTCCCCAGCTGTGCTGCACAGGCTGTGAGAGATAACGCCAAGCTGGCGCCCCGACTGGCTGCAACAACGTCTCCTGTCAAAGTTGGCAAAGAGCTGTGCTGCACAGGCTGTGGGCTGATGCTTCTGCAAGGTGCAACAAATGCTTCTGTTGGTGACAGCAAGGATCCATACTGCTGATGCTGGCTCTGATAGTTTCCAGTGCAGTTGTGGCTTTCAAAGCATTTGTCAGGTGATCCACACCTGCTTCTATGAATTTTTTAAATAATAAAATAGTTATTATTGCAAATGTCTGCCATTTTATTTACACTGCTTTCACATATTCTTAAAGTTATCATTAATGCAGACTGGGCTTTTTTTTTTTTTTTCAAAATAATATGAAATGTAATCAAAATGTAATTCATTTTGTACATACATTAAAGTACTTCTGATCATTTTCTATTAGTGTAAAAAAAAATAAAAAATGTGTGTGTGTGTGTTGCCTAAACAATGACGTTAATGATTATCTGTACACACGATAACACTAAATCTCCATGGTGTATCTTTTCAATATACTGTAATGTTTCTAAAGTTAATTTTTCCTACACAAAATTACTTCCCTATTATTTATGCAGATCTTTCATATTCAAAGTCTTTCATTGTTGTAACCAGATGTTGTAACTTCATTTTAGTGGCTTGAAATGAAGCATGATATTAATTACATAAGATGTTTATACAGTGTATTTGTATTGCATCTTAAGAAAAGCATACCAAATCTATAATTATTCATTCCTAAATGCAAAATCAGCAGTCATTTGTAAAATGATACTATATGCATACTGCATCTGTATTTGTCCTGCTCTTCCTTATTTTGAATTTCATTTTATTCAAAATGCTGTATGCTGTTTACATATCATATTCCCTCCGTGTCCCTTCACAATTTTTAATAACTTCTTTTTTGATGACTTCCTGCAAATCTTCTCATGTGACTGCTCTTACTGTATCTACTTTATATAAATATTTTCTGAGAGCACATGACTTGCATTTTTTTAAGCTCATGAATGTATAGTGTTTTCACATATTTCTAAGTACAAAGCCAGAATACATTGCTGACTTCAGTTAAATTTAGCAATGCATTTGTCATTGGAAGGAGGAAGTGATTAGAAACAATACAGCAAGGTTGACTTCATGAAACTAGATGTCTTAAAGTCTTGGGTCATTTTCACCATGTTTTGTATTAGATGAATAACCAACACATGCAAGATTTCCTATGCAGCCTTTTTGTTATTTGTTTAGAACTTTGCATTTTTTATTTTTTTTTATCAAATGACAGCTGTAAACCTTTTAAACAAGAAAGAGGTTTTACTAGAGTTTTACTAGATTGACAACATGTTCCAGGAAACCATACTGTTTCTCTGATATAATAAGGTACTTGTCCATCCTGTTCATATTTATTTGAGTATTGGATTTTACTGGGTACAATAAACAAACTTATCTGTCTCCAATTACCGTATAGGTTACGTGTTGCCCAGTGCCTTGTTAAAGCCATAAAGCCATAAAAATATGCTATCCTGCTTTAGACCTTGGTCCAGCACAAACAAACCTACACTGACATATGATATGATATTATAAACCTATAAAACTATAAACCTGAATGATGATGTTGGAAAGTGTTCCTCAGTCTCAGCTGACTTTTCTAAGCCATTCAATTAGAAGCGAAGCACACTGTAATTGTATGTATGTGTGTGTGTGTGTGTGTGTGAGAGAGAGAGAGAGAGAGAGAGAGAGAGTTTTGGCTGTCAAGTGTACAGTGTGTGCTCTTGAATATGAAAGTGTGTATCATGCAGACAATGCTGATATACAGTCCCCATTAAAATGGCCTATCTGGAAATAAACAGGTATAAAGTCAACGTGACAGGCATTTAGATGTAATTACCAGTAAATTAGTGGCTTTATTGCTACCCTCATTACACAACCCTGCTGTTGTGTTTTTCATTGTACAGTGTAACAGAGCTATTTTATTGATAGCAATAACTGAACAGTGTTTGCAATGCTTACTTTAAAGATTCAAGAGATTAAAGATCCCAGTGTTTGTGTTCTCTATGAAGACAAATGCTAATTAAATACATTTTACTGTCTTCTACAGAATCAGACATGAAAGTTACTGAATAACAAGTAAACAAAAACAAAACACAAAGCCCTTTTAGACTACTTACTGTTTGGGGATTTGAATGCATTCTAGTGACACCAGACACTGGCTGTCACATGCTTACTTCCATCAAAAACACAATCTGTATTATACTGAAATGTATGGTAACCATTAAACATCATTTGTCAAATGTTGAGCCAAAATAAGATAAACACCCAAAAGTTATGTTTTGAATACATACAGATTTATAGGAATAGTTAAAGATTTGCAAATGTTTTAATATCTACTATAAATGTTAATTTCCACATAATGAATGGATCCTTGTTGTAAAGGTGCGTGCGTGATCTGCTCTTATTCTATTGCAAGCCTCTGTCAGTCATCATCATATCATGTGTGTTACATCTACTGCATAGCAGGTTTCAAATCTACAGCAGGAGGCAGGTATTTTGGGAAGAGCTAAAGGGGCACAAAGCAATAAAACAGTATACAGTATATGATTTTTGGTCAGAATTGTATTTTTTATTTATTTTTTTATTTTTTGCAGGCCATCATGATTAGCCTAATAACACCTTCTTGACCAATGAGCTGCCCCTCTCTTGCTTTGACAACATTCTAGGATTATGGCATATTTGAATATTGTCCTCGCCATGTGGCTGGCCAAAGACTGAGGCCCCATTATAGGCTTACCTGTGCTGTCCAAAAGCCAGCTAAGAACTATGCTCAAGTTAATTCCATTCAATTTTTCACTCTCACTTGCTCATTCTCTACAGTGCTTATTCTGTACAGAGTCATGGGAAGCCTGGAACATAACCCAGGGGATTCGGGGCATGAGGCATGGTACACCCAGAACCAGGTGACAGTATTTCACAGGGCACAAGCTTGCACACTCACACTATGGGCAATTTGGAAATGCCATTTAGCTGTTACAAAGCAGCTTTACAGAAATATAAAAATTTCAAGAATAATATTAAAATTTACAAATTCAGAGGGTCAATGTGTCCCAAATAATGGCACTGGGTGAAAGAACCCAGACATTCACGTTTAACCAGCAGCACCTCCAATTTAGCAGCAAGTGGCAGAAGCCAGAAATGATTATAGAATGGGTGTCTCTGGAACAATTCATCACCTACTATCCAGCTGACTGAGAACTTAATTTTACTCCTTAGTTTTAGCTCATATTTACTCAGAAAATTGTAAGCACTTGGTTTTTCTCCTGCTTGAAAAACTGACCCAACAGAGCACCACACAAAGACTCTTGTAGTGTGGTTATGTGTAGACCACCACCACCTGCATCAAAAAAGAAATGAGAACAAATTTGAGAACAAATTGGTAAAACTGCTAGACATGGCAGTAATACAGGAGTCCCAAAATGACAAGAACAGCCTCGTTGTACATAGTTTCTGTGTGGATGTATGCAAAGCAAATACTATATACATACTTGATACATAAAATATTTCATATTAACAAGATCATGGGTTGTCTGCATAAAGCTTATTTTAATCAACTCTGGATTTGTCCAATGGATATTGACATATTCCCATATTACCAAAAAACACCCTTCACCCTGATCACTTTACACAAATTTTTATGATTCTGGTTGAGCTTTTTCGGACCCTGGCAACATTTCAATAATCATTCTCCTAACCAACCATACATATGCTGCTGTTTACTTAGATGCTACAATAAGAACTCTGTATAAGTATAAGAATAATGCATATGTGGGCAGGCCAGAGAATCTTGTGAAGTATGCAATAGGACACATGAGCATGTGCATGACCGAATTAATGAGAATGTTACAATTGAAACCAGCCCACAGTTTAAATCAAAAACACAATGAGACAGATTCTGTGGCTGTTACCATGATGCCATGAACGTAAATTTCAGGATTTTTTGCCTGGTACTAACTATCTAGCTCTTATATATATATATATATATACATATATACAGTATATATATATATTGGATTTTCCCCCGATTTTCTCCCTATTTTTTTTCTCCGTGTTTCCTGTGAACCACGTGACGTCACTGACCGCTTTTTTTTCTAACTGCTTGCTCACGCACCGTTGGGGCGTCTGTTATCCGTCTATCACAGACGCCCCTGGTTAGCTGTAGAGCCGTGATTAATGTGGGAGCACTAAATACCTCTCATCCCTCCCCCGAGAGAGCTCGGCCAATCAGATCTCTCTAGACCTTCGGCTGCGAGAGGTTACAGCATCACCCGGGGATCGAACTCGCGATCTCTGGATGATAGGGCGAGCACTTTACCACTGCGCCACTCGAGGCACCGACTGTCTAGCTCTTAAGAAAGTGTTTCCAGGCAGACACAGAAATAAATTATGGTGCACACAGTGTATGCTATTCCAAGCCTTAGAACCTGTTTTAACACTCAGAGTTGCTTGGGATTCCTCCATTAATATGTGCTTCCATTAGAAAGATTGGCTGCTTTCCTACATGAGAGATATAGGGAGCTTGAAATGTAACTCTTATTTCTGCACTAATTATACCTGACAAGCCAGCAGACCTAGTAAGAAACAGAAAACCAATCCCCTTATAACTTTGCCTACCACTGACATTTGAAAAAATAAATGCTGTGTAGTCAATGGTGGTCTAGCAAATCTTGGCATGTCCAATTTTCTTTAGTCATAATTCTAAAAATGATATCTCATAATTCTGTCCTAAAATGTGTGAAATGGAACATCAAAGAGGAATAAGTCATGTCCATGTGTCAGAATCATTTCAGTAATGACAGCTCTATTTATATCTCAATAATGAGATACAAGACCAAGAATTAAACCTGTGTCAGTGTTTTCCCTACACTAATCATAGAACTTTGGATGTTTAAGGAGAAAATTCTCTTCTAGGACCTCTTGAAAGTGAAACCATACATTGTATTCGTTCAAGGTTTCCCAACATCCCAAACAGACCTTTACTATACTCTGTGCTCTATGGAACCTTCTAAGAATTAGTACTTCATCAAATTAATTGCTCTCTCATCATTCAGACATTCTGTTCTTTCTTTGGTTAAAGAAGTTTAAGTTTGTTCTGTGTATATGTTATCTTTATAAAGAAAAGTTTAGTAATAATACTACAAGTAATGCTTATCACAGCTATTGGAGAGAGTACTTTGTTGCCTTGTCAGTTATGAAAAACATCATTTATATTAAAAAGAGAATAAGACTTAAGAATCATCACTGAATAGGGATGTGAATGTAGAGATTTTATCACAGTGAAATCATTAAACAATTGTAGACCTCTTATCATTGACAGCCGCTCCTCATATAGATATAAATCCCATCAAACTGCTGTATTCTCCTAGACGAATCTATTTCCCTGAAATGCACTTTGATATTGTAACTGTCACTCCCTGATCACTTATGCCAAATACCATATCCATATACACAAAAGCTTTCTATTTTTCCCTTTTCATTTCAAACATTTCTAATGTAAACCTTTGCATCGAAGAGACACCAGAAAATAAAAGATTTAAGGCATAAATAAGTTAAGATCCCCCACCCTAAACATGCACGCACACAAACTCACACACACACACACACACACATACACACACACACACACACACACACACACACACACACATTTCTCCATGTGGCTCCAGTCAGACTGCTGTAACTGCTTTAATTAAATTACTGAGGGTTTATGAGCTGCCCTTGAACCCACTGAAAAAGGCCCTCAATAAACACTGATGCCATCCCTTTCATCTAACTGCTCTCTGGAATATTCTCGCCCTGGGCATTAGCATGACTCCCATGCTTCAGGACTTATGCCTGTCTCTCATTTAAACTTAGACCCAAGGTTAAAAACAAAACATGGTGGGAAACCAAATGGCAGCAAAAGCAATGCACATCTTCTCTTTCTGATTTTTGAGAGGTGTATAAATGTTGGATGATTAAATGTCAGTCCCATGGAGAAAAAACTGTGGAAAACTTCCCGTTGTTGTTGTTGTTGCTGGGCAAGCAGCATCCCTGCAGACATGGGAAATGACAGTTATATGACCGGTTTTTCTTTAGTTTGATTCATGTTTTTTTTAGTCATGGCAGTGGTGTTCTTCTCTGCTCTCTTTGTCTCATCTTCCTCCCTTGGTTGTTTGTTTTGATGCCGACCCCATGAAGTCCCTTCAGCTGACATATTTATATTTTTTATGTTATTTTCAATGGCTGGATGTGTCATTTTTAGTTACTTCTGGTTATGGCATGTTATTTTCCTCCATGACTGTAAATAATTCCGGATATAAAGCCAGGATGCAAAAAGGTGTCTATATGTATAATAAATATTTGAGTGTGCTTTTTCTGTATTGACCTGATGATCACTAATTAAAATTCATGCTCATAAGGTAGACTACATCCAATACATTTTATAGACCTATTATATCTAGTACATTCATCAGAACAAGGAAATTCACGGTACCATAAAAAGGTTAAATAATAGGTTAAACATGCGGTGAGCAAAAACGAAACTGTGATGTGTTTAAGGCCAGTGTGTTAGATAACTGCTTGGTCATGTGGTGGAGGGTAAGCGTAATTAGAAATAGAATTTCTTTGTGCCGATCCTACACTTTTCCATGTAGGGAAGAACCCTGATATCTGAGTTTAATATTTGAGTTTAATTATTGAAAAGGTTGTGCATGGTCCCTTTAATTGTGATTTAAAAAAAAGAATGAAAGCAAGTGACCATCCATCACAACCTTCATTCCTGTGTTCATTTAAACTAGAGCAAGCATGCCTGCAAACAAAGGAAATAATGTGAACCCACCTATTTGTGGTGACCAACAGCCTGCTGTTTTACAGACACCACAGAGCTAGTGATGGTATCCTGACTGCCGTTAGTGTAGAAATGAAAGCTTGTTTCCCTTGTGCTGTTTTTACTATTGTTTTAGACACAGGTTTGATAAGATAACAGCCTTGTCTTGAATTCTCTTGAATTTCATCCCAAATGTATCTGTTGTTTGATCTGTCACTGCTAAATATCCTAGCAGATGTTGAATACATTGCAGACGGATGGTTTTCAGACCCTTTCAAGTTTTTACATTTTATTATGTCTCACATTCATCTTGAAATGGAAAGTAATTTTTCTATTATCTACACATAATACTCCACAATGATAAAGTAGCCATGAGGTTGAGAGAATTATCTCTTGACATGTGAGACAGGATTGTACCATAACACAGATCTAGGAAAAGGATACATAAAAATTTCACCAAGTCTTTTCATATCTGGCCACCCAGCCAACCTGAGTAATCAGGGACAAAGGTAATTGGTCAGGACAGGTAACAGGTAACCAAGAACCCTAGGGTCACTATAAATGTGATCCTGAGTTCCCTTGTGGATATGGTAGAGCCATACAGAAAGGCGACCGTCACTCAAGCACTCCATCAATTAGGCCTCCATGGTAAAGTGGCAAGACAGAAGCCATTCTTCACTAAGAGGTATATGATGGCCTGCTGGGAGTTTGCCAAGAAAAAAAGACCCTTAAGGCCTCTCAGATAATGAGAAACAAAATCTTCTGGTTTGATAACATCTGGTCTGATAACAAATCAGGCACAGTACATCACCTTATTAAAACCATCCCTAAAATCAAACATGGTGGTGGCAGCATTATGTTGTGGGTATGTTCTTCTAAACTGGGACTGAGAGATTAGACAGTTAGAGTTAAAGAGTAGTTTGAATGGAAATCTTATCCAGAGTGCTCAGGGCAACAGTTTACATTTCAAGCTTGTAGCATCATTCACAAACAGACTTGAGGCTGTCATTGTTGCCAAAGATGCTTTAACCAAGTAATAAGTGATGATAAAGTAGTCATGAGGTTGAGAGAATTATCTCTGAATTAAATTGTAAATTAGTAAATTAAATATTTCAGTTTTCATTTTTTTATAAATTAACAAGACACTCCAAATACCTGTTTTTACTTTGTCATTGTGGAGTGTGTGTGCATGATAAAAATTTCTTTGAATCCACTGTAAGATGGAAAACATAACAAATAAAACATAACAAATATTGGGAAACCTGAAAGGATCTTAAAACTTTCAGTTGGCAATTTCTGTAGTGCCCCTGACAGAATATTTCCATCAATTAACTATAAAGGATGCTTCAGTCTTGCTGGAATAATAGATCAGGACAAGTGGAATGGAGTAAGTAAAGAGAGAATAATTGAAGCGAAGAATGTTGATTTAGCAGGCAAGTAGCTAGGTGAAATTCAAATTCATGGTTTCCACAAGATGAGCTCAAGGTTTCTCAATTGTGTTGGAGGCTATTGGCAATATGCCTAAGGGACTTTTTTTCTCCCTTGTCTTCCCTCCATCTCTCTTATAATGAGTTCACTTCACTATTTGCCAATGCCAAGACATTCCTTGAGTTGGTAGTATTTTTGCTCCTCTGGCAGCCAACCCCATGTTCTTCTACACTATGAAAAGGGAGACTGTGGTTTCATATATCTGCTCTCTATTCAAATACATTCATCTTTTTTCCTGGCTGGGCAGCACTGAAAAACCACCTCCCCCTTATACACTATGAATCCTGTGCTGAGGACATTTATGATATTAGGTGCACCACCCTGGGCTGAACCATAATTACAGTTGTTATCAAGCCAGCCCACAGATAAGAAAGATTTTAGATAGGAATGTCTTTGTCATGCTAACAGACAGGACAGGTTTTCAGAATTAATGCTACCTGATAAATGAATAATCCTTTATGCAGTTTGATTTCACTCTCCTTTCTTCCAAAAGAGGGCAGCACTTTGGTGTCTCATGTTTAGATTTTGGCATCAGATTATATTGTTAAATATGTAATATTTTACATAAAATATAGTCAGCTTTGTTTCAAATACTGAGCTCTCATATATCAGACGGAAGATTAATTTAACTTAACTGTGAGTTGAATTAGATATCTGATAAATGCTGTCTTTGTTCACTGTTCTTTTTTCCCTAACCTGATCATAATAAAGAAGGAATAGTCCCTCCTATATACTCAGCAAAAAAAGAAACGTCCTCTGACTTTCAACTGTTTTTACTTTCAGTAAACTTAATGTGTAAATATT
>JAQMYJ010000004.1:10236705-10256008 GCA_030014305.1 Clarias laeviceps
AATGTTTATCAGTACATTACAGAAAATAATGAACTTTATCACAATATGCTAATTTTTTGAGAAGGACCAGTATATGATAAATGATATTGCTTTTTAAATATTGCAGTATACATGGAGTTTTTTAAAAAGTGTATAGAATGTGGAAGGGTCACATTTGCACTTGTTTATGGGCTAGTTTTGACCATAATGCTTCTCTTTACACACAGACTTGCCAACCCTGGGGTCAGTGGTTTTGGCAGTTACAGATCGCATTTTTAAGGTCTGAAAAGAAGAGAGAATAGAACAATAAAAGCTTAAAATACACCCAAGCTAAGGTTTGTGCTTTTAAATGATCATGATAAAGTGCACATATTTATTTTGTGCTTAGAAAACTTGCTAAATGCTACAAAAAGATGGTAAAAAATTAAGTGTAAAATTAAAGTGTAAAATGTTATTTGATAAATAGATAGCCTCAAGGATTAAAACAAAACAAAGTTGAGCTATCAATTTCAGTTCCTATTATACATTAAATATCTCTTCCTTTGTTTGAACAGTGAAATGTTTGTTTAAACTGTCTTTAAAACATGTCCCCTCATAAGATCTTGTACATTTCCCAATGCCATTTAACATATATTGTTAATTCTAGTTGACTATTTTGTAGTAAGCACCACAGTTTTTTTCTAGTAAGCTAGCTACTAAAGTTACAAAATTTGATCTTCATGGATCCTACCTTCAATATTTTGAGTATTTAGGCACCTTATTCTTTGTAAATGTCAATATCAAAAACATTGATAAAAAATATATATATTAAGTGGAAGGAAGAATGGGGAACAAAATTTACAACAAAGGGTGAATAAAAAACAATATAAAAGTCTTGTAAAAAAGACTTATAAAAATGTTTACCAAGGACAAAAACATATTTCTATAAAATGTATATACTCTATAATATTCATAAACTTTGTTGAAGTAACATGAAACTGTAAGGAGTTTAATTTAGGAACTTTTTCATTGAATATGAAGTGAGAACCTAGTGTTATACTTAACAGACATTGGGTGCATCAAGAGACAAAGAAAAAGAGAACTGAGAAAGAAATTACTTGTAACTTAGTGGATCTGGTGAAACTGTAACCAGATACATTTGCACAATTCTAGGCAGAAATAATGCAGGGATTGAGCTTTTATAACGCAGTTTACATGCATATCTTTACACCTGTCACTATAGTTAAACAGAAACCACTGCCATTTAAAAAATGGTAAGCTTAGCCACAAAACTCACAGGGGAAAGATTTCTATATTATATTGTCAGTGTGGTGAGAAACAGATAATGATGTCTGTCATACTAGGTGCATAAACAAGCTCCAGTTAGTCCAGAATGCAGCAGCCAGGGTCTACTTAACTCCTTTACTTACTAGAACCAGAATACATAAGCACCTCCTATCCTATCCACACTGCATTGGATCCCAGTGAAATTTTGCAGTGATTTTAATACTACTATTGAGCTACGAAGCATTAAATAGACTTGCTCCATGGTACCTGAGTGAACTTCTAGTGTAATGTGGTATGCCATGCCTACTTCGATCAAAAGGATGCAGGTTGCTTGTTGGTACCTCGTATAATGAAAACTGAAGTAAGGGCTAAGCTTTTTCTTACAAAGTCCAAAACCTTCCAATTATGTTGAAATGTTCAGGACACAGACACAGTATTAGTGTTTAAGTCTATTATTAAACTTATTTATTTAATCAAGCCTTTTGTGAAGTGATTTTTTCATAAATAAAAGTGCAGATCAGGGGGATTCATGGACATATAGTTTTATGTTTAACTAGTATGTTTTTTATGCTGTCTTCCCCAACTCTAATGGATTACTCAGGTTTGTTGACAGTCAAGTGATTCACTGCATTAATTCGCCAGGAGCCCTTGTGTCTGTGCTTCCTTATGGCACTAGATTTTAGTTATGCTGTCATAGTTACTCCTGTTAAAGTTCTCTGCTTGCATTTTGCACAAAATATTCACTGGTCATATCCATTACTTTACATAATTGTGTCTCTATATCTCTATGTTTCTGCTGAGCTACACATGCCTCTCCTGAGTTTGAGTTACCAGTTATCTTGACCTCTTCTGCACTCTGGACCTGTCTGACACATCCTTGTGCCACGCATCTAGTTGGAGTTCTCATTGCGTGGAGACCTCTGGCTGCTGCTCCATGCATCCCTAAACAAGCCCCATGTAGTCTGTTTAGGGATGCATGTGATGACTGCGGACGGTTCCACTTGATAACCATGAAGTTGGTATTTGGAGGCATCTTATTTTCCTTTCCTTCACATAAAACACACCATCAGTTAGGCTCAATTGCTCCTGTCTTATCATCATGTCCATGAACAGATCATAATCAGCAATATTATCACATTCAGTGTTGACGTGTTTCTGATTATGAGGCTAAGATGTTTTGAGCAGGTACAGTACATGATATGGACTTGTGAGTGCTCTTCCCACGGTCCTATAATAAAATATTTTAAATCTGGATATTAAAAGTAGTCTCTTGATACCTGAGCAGTAAGGTCTTTCTGTTGTATGTTTAGTTTGATGAACATAATTGAAAGGTGAATATTTAAGGTTTATAATTGTAAATTAAAAACCATTGTTATTTACTTGATATGTTTAAATTAGCTGTAAAAAGCAAAAAAATTACCTATATAATATTTTTTTTAACCATGAAGCACATTTTCTTTTCTTTCACTAATATAAGACATCACAGCTTGCAATGCCAGACACTTTGAAGAAGTAACGACTCCTGTCATCATTGTCATGCACATGAGTCTTGTTGATTTCTTGTTATGCTCACTTTACAAATTCCAGTGTATCAGTACTTGTTCTAGTGTTTGTTGATTTTGTGAGACCATCATACAGTCCATGTTTAGAACTGTTGTTCACAATTCATGTTCCTGCTTTGTGTGCATCTATTGTTTGTTTTGTTAGTGTTTTCATGATGATTAAAGGTTCTGCACTTGCATTTGCCTCATCTTCCTTCTAGGCATACCATCAATTCAATCATTGATGTAGCAAGTTTGCAAATTTAGAGTATCACACGTCTACACAAATATTCTTGTTGTTCTTTTGGCTGCTTCTATAAAGGGGGTTCCATAGTGTCCCATCCAATAAACATATTTGACTTGGCACAGGTTTTATGGAAGATGCCCCTTCTGACATAACCCTCCTATTTTTATCTGGGCTTGGAACTAGCACTAAGGATGCTATGCTTCCAATGGCTGGGTTTGGAACATTGGCTGGAAATTGAACCCAGGCCTAGTATGGCTCATAACATTGCATTAATGGGATAACACCTGTATTTTTAGTCTGTTCAATTAATTAACCCAGACTAATATAGTATAGTATAATATCTCTTTACTTCATTTTAAAGTACATGACAAATTTATATATAAAAAAATATTAGATTTCTGCTTTATGACTTTTTTTCTGCTTGTACGTATTATATTGCACATTTTTAAACAGTGTCCTTTATTGTTTATTTTTACTACAGCATTTGTGAGAACAGGCAAACCAAGAATTCACTGTACATGGAGCTTGTGGGTATTCAAAAGTTGAATCTTGAATTGCTCGTAACTAGCAGGAGCATGAAAGACCATCACTCTTCAAACCATAAACCTGAACACAACTACTCACTTCAAAGCATGTCATCAAGATAAGAAATAAGTTGAAATAATCAATACCTGTGACCAGAAAAGAGTGAGAGAGAAAAAGGGAATATTACTAACTGACCCTGAAAAAAGAAGACATGGAACAAACCAAAACCATACATCTAGGTAACATAGCAAGATAAGAGGTCCATTGGTAAAAGTCTGTTTAAATTCTTTGTTTGTTTAGGTTAGGAGATGAATAAACACAAGTACCAGCCAGTGTAAGTTATTCTCCATGCCTGTTGCGGGTTTCTTATAGGGTTGAGGAGTAGCCAAAGCACATGACTATTGGGCAAACAGATGTGGAAAGTGAAAAGCTTTATTCAGTCTCATAAAAATCACTCATTAATAACACACACACACACACACACACACACACACACACACATACACACACACACAAAACATGAGACGTTGCAGATACAAATAATACAGGCATTTGTAAATGATTATTTTTCAGTGGTAAGCCAAATATGACATCATGTTTGGATCTTTACAACATACCTAATAATAGGCCCAGCTTAAAAAAAAAAAAAAGCTATTTTTCTGACTACTTTCTTCTCATTGTCTGCCATAATATTACATTATCAGTCTCCTAATTTAATCCTGAAAATATTATGTTATCAGTTTTCAGATATTTGGGCAGGCTGCTCTTTCCTGTTGGGTAAACAGGTATGTTTGTATGATTCTGCCCCAATCAAGCAGTACAACTCTTAGATTTAACTTAGACTGGCCCAGAAATTTTGGCATTCTAATCAAGTAACAATTTTTTTTAAATATATTTTTTCTGAGATTGTATCTTATACATATCTGGTATTTTGTGGTTGATCGAATTATGTGGCATGAAGTGGCCATGTAAGTACTAAAACTAAAAAGTTACTAAAACTTTTAAATGCATTTTTAGAGTGAATAACTTGAACACAAACTGGAAAGGGGTTAGTTGTGTCACAGAGGTTTTAATGCATAAGGATTTGTGAGTGTATTCAGCCAATAGACAAAAGTATGCCCAGTCCTTCTGCTTCTTGTCACAGAATGTCCTGAAAAAATGACCTCCTAGTTTGCTTTTTCTTCCTGACCAATAGTTTGTGAGTGGTAAACTGAAGTGAGCCTTACTGGCATTCCCAACTTTTCCATGAACCTTGACCAGACCTGAGGGGTCAAATGTGTGTCTAACTGTCTTCCAGCACTCTGAAGTAATGAATGTGCTGTGGGAAACTAGGAAATGAGACATAGTGAAAATTGACCCATGCTTACCATGATAAAGGTACACTGTATGGACCCCAAAAAAAGGCACACACTCTAAGATTTCATTCAATCACCTTTCATTACAGCACACAATTTGTTGTCTGGTTCATGTGTAAAAATTATTCTTCATGGTCCTAAAACCACTCTTTCACAAATTGAGTCCTGGAATATGCCTGTGCCATCACCCACTGCACCCACTGCTCTTGAATAGGATCAATCTGAACTCATCAGTCCAAATGACCTTTTTCCATTCTCTAACGGCTAATGTTTATGGTCTCTTGCAAACTGAAGCCTTTTTGTGATTAGCCTCACTAACAAAGGGTTTTCTTATGGTTACACAGCAGTTTAGTCCTGATCCTACAGTATGAGTTCTCGTCACATTGTGTACATTTAGAAATGTTCTTACTTTCACTATTTTTTTAATGCAACTTCAAATGTTTAAGTGCTTTCCATTCATGATTTTTTTTTCGACCACATTTCTTCCACTAAGTTGATGGTTCTGCACTATCTTTTCAGGTTTTGACAACATGTTGAAGGGTTCTTAACCCAATTTCAGTCATTTCAAATCTCCTTAGTGGTTGTCTTTGCTTAATGCAGCCCAGGCAATGTATTGTTGTGTTGTGGGGATTTGTAAGAACAAGGTCACTATGATGTAAGTAGGGGCCTTAGTTTCCATGCTGGTAAAGCGTGAGTGACTTTGGCATGGACACATGCAGTGCATGAGAAGACTAAAATATTCATATGGGTTTCATGTTGAGCCACTAAAACTTGACATTTGCAAGGAGATAAGTTATGTGTGTAGCTAGGTGACCTGAGGGTGTGGCAATATTTGTTGTAGACACAAATATTTTTTTTGAAGGACAAAACCTGGGGGTTCACTAGAACTGTGAGCATGCTATCTCTTGATCGATGTCCCATGTGATAGCAAACTTGGAGAATCTCCTTTGGTGTTCTTGGATCTTTTTTATAGAAACTTTTATAAGACTCTGATGTTATATAGGAATTTCTATTTGTGCACGATTTTCTGAACTCTTCAATGTGATTGATGATAACATAAGCCATGGAGCTAGGAGACACTGGTTGAAGCAGTGTGAGGTCCTGTGAGTAATTTCCCAATCAGACCAGGATATCTGTGGGTCATGCAGGTGCATCCATCAAAAAACTGAGATGATGTGTTTGGAGGTCACAGTGACTATGAAACAGATGTCCTTAGAGGAGAAGAGGTTGGGTACCATATATAGTGCCATTGCTAACTGGTCCTCCATCAATCCATATGGGATTACTCCCTACAAGATATCATAGAGGTTGAGTAGGAATGTTGAGTTTGTTTACAGTCGATTTCTCAATGAAAATTCCTGTAGATCCTTAGTCAATTTGTGCTGACAAGACAGAGACTATATCTGAGTGTTGAATTCTTACTTGCAGGGTAAATGATTGGTGAGAATGTAATGTAATGCAGATGAGAGTGTTCCTGTTGTCCTTGGCATCTTGTTTAGAAGGAGCCTTGGCACACAAGGGGCACATTCCCACATAGTGGTAAGACTGGCCACTGTAAAAATATAGTCTCTCTCTGTGGTGTTTCTCTCATTCGGCAGCACTCAACTTGGTATGGCCTAGTTCGTGAGGTCATGGTTGCTGCTTGTCTTTAGCAAGGTCCAGTTTCCCTGGGATGGTGGCCGGTTAGAAAGCAGATGACCCAAATACTGTAGATCAACAAAACATCAGACGCAGTATCCAAAAATCTTAAACCACGTACAAAAAACAGAATATCAATACATGTAAAAGGCTTGGACATAGGAATTGAGTCCTTATATAGTTTGTAGAGCTTATTGTGAACAGGCGTGTGTAGAAGATTGATGACTGTGTGTTCTTGTGTGTAGGGAAGTATAGTCCTTGGGTGGTGGGTTTTGGGAAATGAAGACCCTAGCCGATACTGATGTTGACACTTGTGGTCCTCAGCTACATTTCCAAACCAACAACATCTCATGAACCCCAAAAAAACACCCAAAACTAGCTAAAAATGTTCAGGCCTTGGTAGAGCGAGTCACATTTTTCTTCTTGCCCTCAACCTTTGTTTAAGAAACAAGGTCACTCTGGTGCACAGACATTTCTAATGTAGGAACATTAATTATTCCATTATTCCTCATATTCTCTCTCCCAATCTTTGCAGTTTATTTTTAAATCTAAATGTTATGTAAATCATAGACACACTGCCTGTACAGTGTGAAAATTCTTAGATGTAAATCTGATTACATACTAGAAAACAAGAACTTGATAGACCAATTTAGAGTAAAAAAAAAAAGAAAAAAAAACTTTTAAAATGTTTCAGCAGCTTCTTGTCTGAGCATTGGACAACGTGATTCCTTCCACAGTGACTCTCTATTACATCTTGTTGGAATTCACATTTTGACCACTAGGTACAAGAATATTTCTGAAATTGGGTTAAGTGGTCTAAAGAACGCTCTGCTTTGCAATTACACACATCTATAAAGGCAAGCCAATCAATTTAACACTGGAATACATCTGTCAGTTAGTGATGTTCATAAAAACGGACAGGCAATCAAAAGAGGTAATTGGCATTTTAATTGAATTTTATGTTATTGAGTTGAGACAGAGGACTGGTTAATAAAAACTGGGAAACTTTGCCCCACCTACCCTAATGGGCCACCACTGTTTTTGCAATTTATGTAATAATAATCTTATTAAATATCTTACAATTTATCTAACAACAGCTGATCTTATTTGGTTACAGTGAACTAGGCCCTGGTGACAGATCACTTGGCATCAGTACAATTTGATCAGGTATTTAATGCATGTTTATCCTGATTCAGATCCTATGCCAGACATCTGTTGATATTATTAGCCAAACCATCTTCGTGTGTAGAGTATAGACATAATAGTTACCATCTGAACAGTCATGACCACTACTAGGTGCTAATATTAGCCAGGCTTTCAAACAGATGTTGAGCATTGATCAGCTATTTAAAACATCCTGCATAAATAATCTTTTAAATCAGGTTTAGCAAACAAAAGGGGTCTCATTTTAAGCTGACACAGTCAGACAGCTAACCTGACCTACTGACTCCCAGGATCGGTAAAAATTACACACTAATTCTATACATAATCAGTATATGTGTATATCAGAATATCTATTTAGTTGTTTGCTCTGATTGCCTGGTTACATAAAGGATGGTAAATTGAATAACCTTTAATAATTTAGTTACCATTGATCCATTCACTCATTATTCAGCCATTATCTATACTGCCTGTGCTGAGACAGATGCAGGTTGCCTGAAGCCTATTCCAGGGAACTCAGCACACAAGGTGGGGTACACCCTGGATATCTTTAGGAAACCCACCATCCAAGGGGAGAACATGCAAACTCCACACACAGACCAGAGGTGAGATTCAAACCCTAGAGGTGGAAGGTAGAGGTGCTATAACCATGGATGCTTGTAATGTGGAAGTAATGTTTTCTTACTTTGCCACAATAAAATTTTGGAACATTTGAATATTTATTAACAGATATATATTCATATATACAAAAGGAAATACAATATTTTCTTTTTTTTATTATTATTCCTCAGCTAACTGAATGAAGGAGATGCTTACATTTATTACACAGTCCTGAATTAATGATAATTTGATTTATTATTATTGTTGTTGTTGTTGTTGTTATCAATTGTCTATACTGGTTATCCTGTGTAATGTTGCAGGGGGCCTATTCCAGGCAACTTGGGGCACAGGGTGGGGTACACCCTGGATTAATGTTAGTCATAGCTTTATCCTGGTCAAGGTGGTGGTGGATCCACAACGTATTTCTGTAAGAGCAGTCCAGCCAGGACAAATATTTGCCCACTCATTTTTTCCTAGTTCAATTTGGTGTAGCCAGTCCATCTGTGGGCATATTTTTAAGGTGGGAGAAAACCAAAGAACCTGGAGTAAATTATTATTGACATGAGCTGAAAATGCAAAACTTCATACCTAAACTCAGGATGGAGCTAGGGACCCTGGTGAGGGACCCTAGTATCTACAGTAACACCCGAAAATATGAACATAGCTCCTCATACTACACTACTTTATTTTTTTTTTTTACCATTTTCTACATTATAGACCAACATTGACATAAAAGCATAAAAATAACACTCATGGAATTGTGTGGTAAACCAAAGTGTTAAAAAAAAAAAAAGTTCATAATTTAGCTTCTTCAAAGTAGCCAGTGTTTACCTTGATGACTGCTTTGCACACTATTGGCAGCCAAAATGTGCTCAACATGTCTGGGAACTCTGTCAAGACAGTTGGAAAATAATTCCAGGTGACTACCTCATGAAGCTGGTTGAGAAGATCCAAATCTGGCATCTAAGCAAAAAGTGGCTAGTTTAAAGAATATAAAATACACTGCTTGGATTTAAGTAAGCTGTGTCCCGTGGCCAGGAAAGGATATTACCATACTTTAGAAGGGTCAAATTATTGACTTGCAAGAAAAACAACTAAGGAGACTGTCTAAGTTACTGGAATTGGGTTAAGAACTTTCCAATGTATTATTAAATTCTGGAAGGATAAAGATTAACAGAATGGTGGTCAAGTAAAAATCATGAATGAGATCATGATGCTTGGTGAAGTCACATCATAAAATTCACTGTAGACATCACAGCAAGGCTAAAAGGAATTCATAAGATTGCAACTAAACAGCTGTGTAGTCATAAGTAAACCATTTGTAAGTAAGACTAATTGGAAAATGATGAGGTCAGATTTATCCTACAGTATATCACAGTAGTGGGGGCATCGGAATAATAAGGGAAGTGCATAAAATTATGCGCCCATTATGGATAGTACCCTGTTCAAGACTCACAAGAGGCAGTGTTATGATCTGGGGTTGATTTAGTTGGTCAGGTCTAGGCTCAATAAAAAAAAATAAAAAGCTAACTTCCTGCATATATTGAATTATCTGAATATCCCATTCATGGATTTTTTTTTCCTTCCCTGATGGCACGGGCATATTCCAGGAAGACAATGCCAATATTCATCAGGCTCAAGTTGTGAGATGTGGTTCTGGTAGCATGAGGAATCATTTTCATACATGAATTGGCCACCACAGATTTCAGACCTTAAACCTATTGAAAGGGTTTGGGATGTGCTGGGAAGAAATTAAGGGGTTGTTCAGCTTTACAGGCATCAATACAAGATCTTGGTAAAAATTTATGTAACTCTGAATGGAAATAAATGTTTTGACGTTGCATCACTTTGTTGACACAATGTCACGGCTAAATCGGTCCATAACCATACCTAAAGGCGTTCCAAGAAAATATTAATATGCACCTTCTCTGGCCAGGTCTTGAATAAAACATTTTAATTTTACATAATTCCTTGTGTTATTTCCTACCTTTGATACTTGCAGTATTGGTCGCCAATGTAGGGGGGGGGGGGGACTTGAATGAGTAGATGTAGGCAAACTTTTAGCTAGTGCTTCATATGTATATGCTGTATCTTTTTTCTCGATGGAATTGCATTCCTAACGATCGCCTTGTCTTTTCACGGATGTTAGGACGCGCAAAATGTGTTTAAAACCGACCCTCTGCGTTCAGTGTGGACTTACAGCTTCTGTGCGGGCGTCAGTGCAAAGCTCTTTTCACATTTTCTGCCGCTCGCAGCGCACTGAGATTTTTACTTCGTCAAGCTGCAGTTTGCCTGGGGCTTTAAGCGTTCGTTCTGTGTGTCAGCCACGGCTGGTTTTGCAAGCATCAGCAAAAAAAAAAAAAAAACAACTCCATAAATCTAGCCAATGGTGCTCCGTTCTGGACCGTGCTTTGGCGGAAAGGACATCCTGTACCGACTCGCAGCAATCCTGCAGTACAGACGATCTCAGTGGCTGCCGCCAGTGGTGTGCTTTCCTTAAAGCTAGCCTGATTGGCCGAACCAAATGTCAGTATCGTATCGATTTCCCCCTCCTTCTTCTTTTTCACGGGACGTGTCCTTGTTTTTCTCAATCGAGGCAGGCAGGTTGAGGGAAGGTTCCTGCGCGCGCTCCTAATGGCGCCCGTGGAGTAGGCTGTGCACACCGCGAAAACACTTCATTTTATTTTTCCACACTTCAGGTTTTTCGAAGATAATACATTTTCGTCGCGTTTAACGCGAAGCATTGGCCCTTAAAATCTAAGCTACTAATCGAAGGGCGCGAAATCACCTCCTGTATTCCATGCGGCATTGAACTGCCTCCAGTTTCAAGTTCAAAGCTGCCTATAAGCACGAGCAGAAAAACATTCTCACGTGTTCGCTGAAATTATGTTAAGCGTAAATTACAAACAAGTATTTTAATAAAATAACAGCATGAAATCGGTATTTACTTACACTGTCATATAAACAGGCTCCATGTCCTTAGGTATCCATAGGTGTCCATACACCTTAATTATTCTGGATGCAGGTAAAATCAAATGTCGACAAATTAATTCCAACATCACAGCGGTGACAGTGATAGTGTCCAATTTGTTTTCCATTTTTTTGCTTCGTCCTTGCACTTACACTCATCTGTACTATATTAAGCTCAAATTAGTCCCTTTGGGGAAAGTGTAACGATTTGGAGCTTAATTGTAGTTGAGGTAATTAAATGTTTGATAAGCTGTGTCTATGCAATATCATTATTTATTAAATGCACATTGCATTTGTTTGTCTTCAAGTAAAAGGGATATTACACTGCAGATTGTAATGGCAAGTGTTGTGTACTCATTTTCCTTAATAAGAGTAAAATGTATTTACTGAATTAACGAAATTGTACGATTGTTAAAAAAAAAAAAAGTGCATGTAGTTATGCATATTTATGGATACAAAGTAGAGTCAAATGTAGAGTTTGTCATTTTTTTTATTAATCATCTCTTTAAACAAGCAATACAAAAATCCACATCAAAATGTAATATAGGCTCAGTTTGCAACCTTGCACAAATTCTTTCAAAATTTTTGAAAATAAAATTTTCAGTAAAAAAAAAAAAAAAAGTAGTTTAAAAAACACAAATGCCACTTTGGATAGTCAAACAACAACAAAAAAAAAAGCTTAACATAAATAAGTTAGTATAATTTTCTCAGTGTTTTTACAAAGCACTATACACAGGTACACTTCAGAATTTTACACATGCAGTGTAACGTCTAGTTTCTGTTTTATTTGGGGATAGTGGACCATCATGTTCAACATGAATACCATGTGTTATGGCAAAGTACTGGGTTTACTGGATTTAACCATTTATAAAGAGAGGGGAAAAAACATGAACCAGTGTTTAAAAAAAATATAATCTAAAGATTTGCTACACAGCAATGCAGGAAAAAATAATACACAAAAAATAACTGAAGATAATTTGCTGGTAATTTCAGTTTCCTTTTTAAATTATTATTTACTCAGTAGGTTTTGTCATTCATTAGCAAATTTCAATAGATAATCTAAGGGTAAGAATAGTGGAATTACCCAGGGATATTATAATACTGCAAAACACTGTCAAAACCATAAAACCACACCCTAGGACAAAAGGAATATCCTTGCCTTAATGTGTTGTGACCGTCAGATTTATTTATTTTTTAATAAACTTCACATAATTAAGTACCATTCATATTTCTGTGGTATCAATAACAATATCTACAGTTGGTTTGACACCATGTCCCTTTCAACTGTAAACTACTTTTTTTTTTTTTAATGGAAGCTCTTTTAAAGGAGGTTGTGTTTAATTTTAAAATGATCCAATTTGTAATTGTTTAAACCCAGCCAATATCAACACTTTATTCAAGCTGATAATTTTTATTTGTGTATGGGAGGATTATTTGGGGTTGTTTTGAAAACTGCACAGCAATTCTTCAAGTCATTCAAACTATATATTTCTCATCATAATGTTATATTTTAATATGCTACATATAATTATATACATAGGTAGTAAAGACAAAAGCAAAAAGGAAACACCATTTGTACACTGCTACATTGTCTGCTTATGAGGCAAATGTCATTTTTGAGTGCCAAAACTTTAGTGTAAAAAAAAAAAAAAAAATCAGTGCTTCTACTGCCTTGCACATCCTTAGAAAAGGAAATGCTCTTTTTTTTTGTTTGCTGTTGTCCCTGTTTACTTCATAAAGCTCTTTGATGGAGAAATGCACATTCTTCATCTCTGCAGGAAACAGAATAACAAAATTAACACCGCTCTAAAGAAAAGGATCAATTACAAATATAAACAGAAATAATTATTTGGCACACGTGTAACTTGTACGCACTGCACATAACCAGTTACACTCAGCATGGTATAAAAACGACTGCATATTTTTCAAAGTTGTGGATTTCATTCAAGGTTCGCAAGCCTCTGTAGTAAATGTAATGTCTTTTTTTAAAAAGTTCATCTAGGACCAAGCTAACAAGCGACAAATCAATGAATGTATGGATGTACGTGTTGCGTGCGCGCACACACACACACACACATACACACGAGAGTGTCGATGACGTGTTACTACACTGTAGTACTGCGGTCCAAAGGCGTTTGTTTACAACACTAAAGTCACTTTTGCAATGAAACACAGACTTCCTGCGAGAACCTTCCACGTGCACAACGTATTTGACCACCTTTAAATTCTAACTGTGATGTTTTCCCCAATGCAAAAGTAACAATAGTAAAGTATGTTTTTGCATATGTTGCTGCTTCTTAATCTAATGAAACCCACCTTTGCCTGCAGGTTGTTGTTGTTTTACGTGCTGGCATCCGATTTTCTGGGGGTCTGCTCTGCTCTGTCTTGACTGCTGTCTTCACTGCTGTCTTCCTCGCCATGATTCACCCTTTTACGCTGCTGTGCAGAATCGGAGTCTGAAAGGGAAGACGAGGTTAGACGATTGTATGTGCGCCATTAGCTATTATTTTCAGATGCACCGTTTTTTTTGTGTGTGTTTTATTTAATTGTTTATTTTTCCGTTAAAAAACATACTTCCTAGTGCTCATATGCACATGTCTAATGCAACAAATGATTACAGGAAATAGAAAAAGCTGTAGCAAAATATATCACGCAGGCATTGCACACAAACGTAATGGCTGGTCTTGAAACAAAAGGCTGCAGGAGCGTCGAAACGTCAAAACAACTCAGCCAGATGTTGAGGATATCGCGTGCGCCGTAAAGTGACAATGTGTTGGAAAAATCAGGATTACAATCTGAGAAGCCGAGCACCGCTACATCCTGCTGCATTTACCCGGGTCCTCCGTGGAAGGTCTTTTCATCGCCGTGCATGGCGTTTGTTCGCAGTCCGTCTGCCTCCCGTTTAGATCCAGGCGTTTGGTGGCACGCGGCGGCCTGCTGTAAACCTCGGGCGCGTCTCTGGCGTCCACCGACACCCACTCGTACCTGCCCGGCTCGAGCGGCGTGTCATTCGCAAAGTCGAAGTTGTACTTCTCCTTGTACGCTTCTTCCGACTCCTGCAACTCGTTCAGATACGTTCGTCTGACTTCCCCCGCGTCCGGCGAGCCGAACAGGTTCCTGCACACCGACGGCTTGGTATGTCCCTCCGGTCTCGCGTCCACGCGCTCCAGCGGCGGACTTCCATTAGAAAGACGCACGTCCGACATTTTGCCACATGAACCTCGGCACGAAAACAAACAAAATTGGCTGCTGTCGAGATTACAGTTCAGATCACAAACGCGCAGTTATTCCTGGAATAAAAACCGATCAGACAAAAAAACAAGCACTAGAGCAGGCATGCCAAACAAACAAACCCAATTCGCAAAAATAGCAATGCAGTCAGTGTTGCAGAAGTAACATTCAATCGCATGAAAGTTTGCAGAGGTCTGGAGAAGTCACTCCCGTCTACTCCTGTCTCGTAGTAATCCCAAAAGAAAAAAAACACCAAGTCATCCGAGCCACCAATATGGCGATTGTAAGTCAAAGCAACTGAGGAGGAGAGAGCTAATGGCGAGGGCTCTTTAACAACACGGCACCGCCCATTTCTGAACGAGAAGTCGAAGCTGGAGCGAACCGAGTGCAGCGCACACTCAAGAGTTATCCGCTTCGGACGTTCATCGCCATAAAACTGCGTGCGAAACGTACTAACTCTGTGTCACAGTGCCACGCAGTCCGCATGATAAATACAGAACAATGCACACAGTACAGTAGTCTACAAAATCTCAAACAATATGGCATTGGTGATACAAAAACAACCTCCAAAGGGCTGATATAAAATGGAAGATTGTAAACAAAGTCAACTCAAGCAGAGCACACTCTAAAACAATATTGCAGATCATAATATCCATCACGCAAACCCACTCGCCTCAGTTCTCCATATTACTCATCTCCTTGCAATTAAAAATTGGGCTTGTGTCATAGTATCACTGATACTCAGCACTGTTTTCACAATTCAGTGGTCTAACATATTTCACATCTTTTTAAATAAAAAGTAATACAATGTGTTACACTGCCATGGACGTTTCTTAAAAATATATAAAAATAAATAATAATAATAATAATAATAATAAAAACAAAAACTGTCCCAAATGACTTTGCAATATTACAAGTAAGATGGTTAATAAAATATGCATACTCTCTGTTCTGCAAGATATAAAGTAAGATTCAAAATATATTTTTACAGAGAGAAAGACATAACTTATCCAAATTTTACAATTATGCAATTACAAGTAATGCAAATTAGAAACATGGTAATTTATTATTACTATTATTATTATTATTATTATTATTAATAATAATAATAATAATAATTGATGTTTGTGAAACTTAATTTAAATTGTCCTGAATTATTTAATGTTTTCAGAATTCTATCTGATAAGCCTATAATTATAATGAAAAACGTTTGTTATTCAATTTTATTTTTAGTGGGACAGCACATTTTTTTCCAGTACACCACAATATGTTTATTTAAGTTTGGTGTATTAGTACAGCACTACCTTTGGATATTGTATTATGTTAACTCTTAAAGTCAAGAGTACTATTCTTTAACTTACTGTGCTTTTTCAGTGTGTTAAATCCTTTTTTGTGCCAGATCTGAGGTCATAGTTGGCAGTGAGCTTATCATGGTCAGACTTTGTCACTATCAGAAGCAATTTGGATCGCTGAGTCCTATCAGTTGTCCTTCAGTGCTTAAGTTTTTTTTAACCTAAACTTATTTCAGAAGGTCACAGTGTTAAAATGTGTTTGTATCTGTACAATATGCTTTATTCATTTATTTATTTCTGTTATGGAGGTTGTGTTTTTGTCTGTTTAATTATATGATGTACAGTAGTTCAAATAATAATTAAAAAAAGAAAATACAACACTATAATGATAAAATCACAGAAAAAAACAACCTAATTTTTAAAAAAACTCTGTAAGTAAAGCCAATACTGCAGTCTCACAAGTGTAAAAAGTACACCACTAGTTTGTGTGAGGTTACTGTCAAATACATATGTCTAAACTGTTTCTTTTTGATAAATTTAATTGTGGTTAATTATGGTTCATAAGGCCATGAACTATAAGGCCTTGTTGGCTCATCCAAAGCTGATGATGTGTCTTTTTGTAAGAGGTGCAATCAGACATTAGCAAGAAACCAAAAGTCCTTCACAAGTGAAGCTGTAAACAAGAAATAAATCTGTACAGCCTAAATTCTATATACATGCTTTAGTTTGCAAAATTTGCAATATGTTGTCACCATTTTCTTTTCTTTGGATTCTGTAAATAGTTATTTTTTTCTGTATTCGTCGTCTCCACCTCACTGCTGCAAAGTGAGGTCAAGCACCAAAAAGTGAACAGAAATGCTTCTACTGACAACTAGTGGACAAAACATAACATTGACTAAGAAATATCTCTGCTGGTATATGTGCACTATTTAATTCTTTAACGTTCCAAAAATGTCAAATAGAAACCAAGACACTAGAAATGAAACCTTGCAATTTACTGGGTGGTCAATCCTGACAACTTACTCTGTTTATTGGATCAAATAATTAAATTGTCATCAAGAATGACAAAACAGTACATCAATATGAAGCCCATTAGCTCTTAGATCTTACATTTGTTCATCTTGCTTTACCCTGTGGCTCATCTCGTTCATCTTTATTTGACTTAAATTGGGGGGGGGGGGTCCACCACAATTGACTTAATATTTAAGTCACAATATAGTCCTTTGTATAGACTAAGCTCACTCTTCTCTGTACGCTATGTGTAAACAGATCAGCTTTCAAAGCTTCCAGTTCCATGCTAATAACACCATTAATGCAATCATGACTCATCATAACTCATCTGCACTGTATTCTTACAGTATATTTATTGTATTTTGTAATGCATTGTACCACTTGAATTTCTCATTAACACGAAATTTGACATTATATAATTATTACCATATATAATTCTTGAGGCACACAATTCAATTTTACATCAAACGGAACAAAATACATAAACAATTTTAAATATCAATTTTAACACTATACAGTATACAGGTTATTTGACAGCAGTCTCTTAGTAATGGTTGGTTTTGAAGCATCCTCCATTGTATATTCTCATAGTCTCAGTGCTTGTAATTCCATGTTTCTTGCACTGCCAATCAATCCTCATTCCTTTTGTTCCCTGTCCATCCAAATGTTCACAGAAGTGATATATGAATTTCAAGTGTGCTCTGAATGCTGCTCAAGCTTACTGTAATTCCCTGGGGAATCTTTGATGGAAATGTAGGGTTCAACTTCTGAAATGGGCAATAATGATTCCCTTTTCAGCAGCTTTGAGAAAAATGTCAAAATCCATGTCAGTTATGTCCAAAACATCTTCTGTCCCAAGCATATTCAAGTGTCTGCTTGATGTTAACTTTTCTGAGCTGTTTTTGTCTTTGATATTTCTGTTTGAATCTGTTCTGGAAACTGCTCCAAGTTTTCCCTTACACACCGTAAGCAGAATCGTTTAGTGTAGAAGATGCTGCAGTCCTGAAGAAAATATACACATATGCATAAACATTAAAGTGCCTTTCTGAATAAAATGTTATTAATAAGTTGAGATTTTTCTCACGTTTTATTTGCAACAAATCTTAAAATTGCAGTGATTATTATAAATCTCATTATGCTACACAATTAGAACAGATGTATAGAACACATTCAGTACACATGTCAATGAAAGATGTACGTAAAGCATACCATGCCAACACAAACTGTCTTGTTACATAAACTGCAATTGGAGCCCAATATAAGGAATTTGTCCTTGTCTGGAGAGAAGGGATCACGCATGCCATAGCAGTCTTCCAAAAGCCTGAAGGAAAAGGGGCGTAGACAAACAATTAAGGAGGGCACAAGCATGTACAAGGAGTTGTGTATTTAATTTTTACATCTGTTTTGCAGCCACACTCATGGGCATTATATTAGGTGCTTTTTGTAGGTATAAAATGATTGCAGTCCATCTGTTGCACAGGTGCACAACTGTATGTGCACTTTGCCATAGGCTGCTTGTCAACAGGCAAGGCACGCAACTGCTTGGTGCCCCATGACAGTAGGCAGCCCCGGAGGGCTAACAAACGTATTTCTTTTTTTATAAAATAATGGTGATGATTTGGATGGAAAGGCTCGCTGCAATACCTTGCCTAGGGCCAAAAAGTTGGACTATGAGGTGTCGGGTAATAATTATGCACAGGAATATATGAGCTACAATACCATAACTGTACAACTAGGTACTATAGGTAATTCGACCCCTGGTTATTGCAATAGACACTTGCATATTATTTTTTATATTATTTTAAATTATTTTACTTCCTATTGTAGTTTAGTTTTTGATGATGATGATGATAAAGATTCATAACAAATGGCATTGGTGGCTCAGTGGTAGGTTTTTCACCTGTCGTGTGGAAGGCTCGGTTTGAATCAAAGCCACTGGATGCAGTGCCAGTCCCAAGCCCGGATATAATTAATAAATTTTGACTTGGAAACGAACAAGTCTTGGTTCACGAGTACCGAGTATCATGTATCACCCATGCACTTCTTGTTTTGACGCCGAGCGTCACATGATCACAACTGAGCCAACGGTTTTTCTCTCTCTTGGGGTAATCGTCTCCCCTGCTGGGTCTTAGTGCGCGTCTCTCACTGGTATAATCAACATCCGTGCATGCGTGTACCGTTTACTATAAGACTGTGACCACGTGTGTGCGCGTAAAACATATTTTATTTTGTGTCTGTATGCGTGTGTGTACAGCACGCATGTAAAGCAAAAGCAAGTTTCATTAGAGAGGTTAAAGATCCATTTTCTCTCTCTGCCCAAGACTCAGCCTGCTCTTTGTGTGTGTGCACACGCGTCATTGAACACCATGCCACACAGACACATAGACCCCTCCTACTTTTGCCTTCACAGACACACAAACTCTTTCTCTCTGCTCTACACAGAAACACTGCTCTGTCGCGATTCTTTTCAAAGGTAAAGTGCAGGTT
>JAQMYJ010000004.1:10265555-10283535 GCA_030014305.1 Clarias laeviceps
TTTACACATTAAGTTTACTGAAAGTAAAAACAGTTGAAAGTCAGAGGATGTTTCTTTTTTTGCTGAGTATATATATAAATGTATTTTGTTAAGTAATTACTCAAGGGTTTTGTTTGTTTTAACAAGACCAGTTACTTGCTCTTAGGAGCACAGTCTGTATAGTTTGTATTCTTTCCACCATGTATCTCTAACAGCCAACTTGTTATTGCTGAACAATCTAGACACAATTCACTAGATAATGTAGGCAGGTCACTGCTTTCCACAATGGTTTCCACAATGGTCTTAGTCTCGTCTTTAGGCTTGAACCTTTCTTAACAATTAAAAGTCTTGCTCTTGTCTTGATCTCAAACAAATGCAAAATATTAACTACTTACAGCTTGCACTAGTTTGTCCCTGAAGAACTCAATGTTTGCGAAAAATATTGGTGAAGGGATTCTGAATATTTTAACTCCAGCAGGTTCATAAATCTGTGAATAAATGAAAAAATGAACATGATCGTATTTTACTGATGTGAGAATGTCGGCATATTGTACTAAAATATGTGAAGAAACTCACAGAATCATAGTCCTTGCGGTCTCTGTAGATATCAGTGCCTATGATGTTGGCCAGTACAGAGCAACGTGGACTGGTATGAAAATTTAAAATGTAACATTAGTCATAAGGCATGATTTATTTTGGATTTTTTTCCCTTGAATATTGCATATCAAACTTACAACTGAGTACGGAAGATGACTGTGAGCAGTTCCACACCGAGACCTACAGCCAGTCCCAGGTCCAGGCTCAGAATAATAGAGGCTGCACATGTCCCAACCCAGATAACCTAAAATAGAGAAGGTAGTAAAATGGACTGCAGTGAAATTAGATAAAGCATAAACTGAGTAAAACCAAAGGTACAGACTTGTTTATTTATTGATGACACATGTTCCAGCTAATAGTTTTGGGAATAAAGATAAAATAATAAGGCATTTTGTGTTTTTTATTTGGGAAAAACCTGTTTACCTGTTTAGACACTTTGAAACTAATATATCAAGTATTTCTTTTTTATAGATACAGGCTTATTATGGCTCATTTTCTTTAAGAAATGAATTAAACATGGCATGTTGTGCTGTCAAAAGGAAATCAATAAACAACAGGGTGATATTATGCTGAAGTTGATTATTTTCTATAGCAGCATGTCTCAATTTGTTTTATCATTTTGTACCACATCAATTTGTTAACAATTAGAATTGTTTAATTGATTACTTGAGTTACTTGAATTGAGATGCACAGGCTGCAAGGCTGGTTTTGAATCCCCAACACTGGATGTACAAGGCAACCATGTTAACTGCTGTACCACCATGCCCCTCTTGTTAAATTACAGCATATTTCAATCAATTAATTTTAGGCTTACATTAGATGGTGCATCCAACTATTTATGTTTCTGGGTTATAGTTACTATATAAAAAAAAACTTGCACCGAGCACATAAAATAAATCGGTGAGTTTAATTACAAACGGACATTTTTTAAATAAATTTGGAAAATAGCACTAAGAATCTGCATTAACCACCTGCATACGTTTTGACTGTTTTTTTGTGTAGTATTGCCTCCAAACATTTGGAAAGAGGTGTATTTGCTCTTTTTTTTTAAAAAGGTGAGCCACATTGTGTCATAAACCCTTTTTAATCAAATAATTAGATGAAAATTCTTTTTTTTTTACCAAATAATTTGATAGGGCAGTATTTAAGTTTTTGGGGTAACTGGAGCAGGTGACAATACGATTTATAAGGGGTATGAATCCAATAAGAGAGTAAGAAAGTGCTCTTACTCTCTTAAACTGCTCTGTTGCTGTGTTGTGCTGGGACAATTACCATGGGAAATAATTTTCTTTTTACACGGTTATAACTGTTACAGTGTTCAGGTAAAAAGAAACAAAGAGAATGCTCACAAAATCAGCTTTGTCCCTCTTCCAAAGGTATGGGACCTCTCTGAACTGCATCAGCATGCCTTTGAGGTTCACAATCACAAGAGCTCCCAAAACAGACTAAAAGAGCAAGTAAGACAGTTACAGTTATGAGTTTCTACAATTATACTGTAAGTATAGGTCATATACTCATATATCCATCTATGCATGATAGATATGCATTAAAATGAAACATTTATCTAAAATTTATATTATTACTTTTAATTTTATTTGAGGACATTTAAATTTCTAAATATCTTTAAATATTTGAACTATAATTGATAACTTTATAAATGTATGAAACTGATATAAATGATAACTATAAAATGTACTTAAATAAGGAACACACATTAAGTAGTTAATATCTTCTTTCAGTGGACGAAGGATGACAGTGTGAAAACGTGGACAACGTTTTTTGACAAGGATCCTGGTGGTTTTAAAATTTTCCTTTTCACTTACCCTGGGAAGTGGCTCCAGCAGGAATCCTATTCCAACTGTGACAATCAACACTATAACTGCTGAGATTAGACTTGCTATCTGTTTAAAAAAAAAAGTTAATATGTCATCCCTAGTTCTCATCTGAGCAATAAATCTTACAAATGATAAACTGGACCCTTCATAAACTTTAATGACCGTGACCCTCATAAACTATAAAACATGTCTAAGGTGTACAACAAGGCTAAGATGGAATATTGAATAATGCAATAGTGTATACATGAACCTTTGACACATGCTATATATTTCACACTTTAACTACCAGGTTCAAATGGGTGAGCAGAAGGACTATAATACTTACCTGTGTTTTTCCTCCTGTGCTTTCTTGTACTGCTGTTCTGGAAAGTGCAGTGCTGGCTGCAAAGGATCGAAAAGATGCTCCAAATATATTACTTACTCCAAAAGCAATGAGCTCCTGTTACCATAAAAAACAACCTTGGTTCAGTTGGCATGAATATGATTCTATTTTAAATAAAATGCACAGCCCTATATATTTTTTTATCCTATATTGAATGTTTGGATTTTGGATTTCTTACCTGATTTCCATCAATAACATAGTCATGCTTGACAGAATAGACTTTGGCCACAGAGTAGGCCACAGCAAAGCCCACTATAGCTATAGGGAAGGCATCTACTGCACCATATTGCATCACGTCCACGTTTGGAGCAAAAGGAGGTTCATATCTAAAGACATAAATGGCAAAACATAAAATATCCTATATGCTGAGTGTGCCATTCTATACAATATGTCATTGCTACATTAACACAATGAAACCCTTACATACTGTATTCCATACTTGTTTAGTACATGAAAGTGCAGTTTATCAATATTAATGAATTTCACATTTTCTTTAAGTAAATATGATATGTTCTTACCTCTTCACCATGTCTCCAATCACAGTAACATTAAATCTTTCTTCAAAATTAAATCCAAAAGAGCACCCACAGGCAATGATGGTCTAATAAAGATAGTATAGTCAACGTTATAGTTAGAAAATCTCTTTTGACCTGAGATATTTTGAAACACTGTCTCTCAAATGATACGCACCATGATGATTTCAATTGGAATGGGCACAGGTAGCTTAAATTTATCATTGACCTCTTTTACTATATACACTGCAGCCATGATTATAATTGAGGTCAACAAATCAGCCACATTTGTCTTGTAGAGCTGTGTAAATACCTTTTCCAAAGTCTGGAATAAAAAATGAAGAGAGAGCATTTGTTTACTTGTTACTAGTCAAATTTACCATATACAGTACTAACCCTTGCATTTGATAAAGGAAAGTACAACATATGGAAATGTGTTTCCTGCCACTAAGTCTTCACCTACTATGGAGCCTGAGCAGGGTAAGACATGATCCTGTCATCATTTACTCCTATATACTTGATTATCAATGTTAAGGATTTAATGTTATGTGGTTTTAATGGTATGGCTGATAACTGTATATTTATACACAAGAAGGAATACACCATTCACAGACATCCAGTTTGTTTGTTGTATAATGAGAGTGAAAATGTCCCCTGTCTGTTCTTTACCAACAGAAATAAGATTAACAGAATTTTTTGAAACGTGAAACATCCACTTCAATATATACACTTAAAAAAGCAATTTGAAAAAATGTTGTTTCACATAACCTTTTTAATTCATTTTTTACTCACAAAGAAAATGTTGAATGCTCCACTTATTCCTGGTACCGTCAACCCAAGAACGAACTTGAGCTGTGATACGAGGATGTGAACTGCAGCAGCAGTAGTGAACCCAGATATCATAGTATCAGACAGGTAAATGACTATGAAGCCCACCTGTAGCAGTCCCATGCCAAGCTAGAGAGAATTTGAAATGATTTATATGGAAATTTAGAAAGCATATGAAATTAAAGCCTAGACATTGTTCTAGTTGTATGCTTATTATTAAATTATTTTGTCTTTATATAATATTCAAAAAATCATTTGAAACTGATTGAAGTACTGATTATATAGGATACCTGAAAAATGCCCATAAGAAACGTGATAGAAGAGGCAACTATAACTCTTTTCTGATCTATGGTTAAACCCTCAAATCCTGTAATGTTGGCAGGCACACCATCACCCTGGTCAGGTACCATCCTTGCTACAACACTGCCAACCATCAGACTCAGAACGGGAAAAGGACCTGAGAAAGATAGAAAAGCTTAAGATCTGCAGCAAGAAAATCTTAAAATGAGTTGGTGAGATGCTGCATCTATATTGCACCAGGTACTGCGCACCTACTGACAGGTGTCTGGATGTGCCCAAGAAGAAGTAGGTCAAAACAGGAAAAAATGCAGAGTATAGTCCATATCCCGGTGGTAAGTTAACCAGCAAGGCGAATGCAAGTCCTGGGGAAATATAAATATTACTATTACTACTCTATATCTACTCTCTGGCCACTTTATTAGGCGCATCATAGCACCAGCTCATTCCTGCAATAATCATAATGTGAGTAATGAGAGCCACACAATACATAAAATCATGCAGATGTGGGCCAGAAGGTTTGGATAATGTTCATATCAAAAGTATTGCTAGGAAAAAAACAGCATGATTACAGCCACTGACAGACAGGGTGGTTTAAGTATTTCCAGCAGAAACAGGAATTTGGGCCAGACAGTGCAGACAGGTTCAGTAAAATTGAGCAACTGCAGTTTGAAAAAAGCCAGGAAAATGTTTAGTGTACAGTAGCATTATTAGTACCAGGACATGGTCAATACAGAACATCAAATCAATATCTAAAACATAAAATTATAAATACTGTGTGCTTATTATTATTATTATTATTATTATTATTATTATTATTATCAACCAGGAGTTGACCCTGAACACTAAGGGCATAATGCTGTGTGTAGAATAGGAACTTTTCCTCCATATTGTATATGTTCATCCTCACACTAGTTCTTTGGACAAACCATGAACTAATAAATAATACAGTAGTGTGTAATGTAATTAGCAAAATGTGACAAATGCCAGAATGTTTTGTTTTATTATTAATTTGCTTTCTGCTTGTCCTGTTCAGCATCAAATTGGCAACAGGCTAAGAAGGTCAACCCAGACTTCTCTTTAGTCATACATGACCTTGTTTTTTTTTTTATCTTCATGTCTTATAACCCTACAACAAATGAGAGGGACAATCTGTACAACAGGTCCTGGTCAGCCCTGGGGTTCTTTCTGGTGGGACATGTCTTGTAAAGCTCTATCTGGAGCAGTTTTTTCCATCCACAATAACTTTCGTTAAGTATATACTATATTTATCACTTTCTTTTCAGGATACTTGTTTTGGTATTATTTGTTATTAGATCCAAAGTAAAAGGTATGCTATTGCTCATTTGCCCGATACTTCACTCACTTACAAAATAAGGAAATGAGAAAAAGAACAAAATACCACCTTGAAGTACAGCTATGAGTCCTGTGCTAACTCCAGATATTGTGTCATTCAGCAGCCATTGTTTAAATCTGTATATTTTCATCCAGCCAATGAAGGGAAGCAAAGACAATACTGCATTCTTTGCACGTTTTGAATCACACCTAATATAAAACACAAACACACACAAAAATTTCTATCCTGTTTGATTGAAATAATTGAACTAAATGAAAAGGTCTCTGTGATAAACACAACTGAAAAAAAATATAGTCAAATATATACAAATATAATCAAACAAAATAAGCAAGACATTTAATGTTCTCTGACACATATTGTAGGAAATCACATTTTTGTGGAACAGTAGTTTATCTTTGATTAAATAGTTCTTACGTAAAATATTCCTTAACATGATCTAGTAGCCCCTTGTGTGTCCTGGTGATCTTTTTGTTTTCTTCTGAAAAGGAATCTTCAGAGAATATCTGTCTTTTCACCAAATAGTGTCCATCTACTAGTTCTGCTGTTTTTTCCATTTGACTTTGTAAAATCCAGGTAAGATGAAAAGCAGGGGGAGTTACTGCATCTCCTGTGTGTGGTTTTAGGACTCAGCTGGGGGAATATATGCATCTGCTTTTACTTTGCAGACAATTTAATCATTTACAGATGTAAATTGGTTGCCATCACAACATTATAATCTGAGTCATCCTTCCTGGAGTGTATGCTGACAAAGGATTAACAAGGTGCATGTGCCAGGGTTTATATCATCAGGTAGAAGGTAATACTTTATTTCAGGATTACAGAACAAATATTCCTCATTCATTTCTCATCAAAAACATTGTTGACACACTTGACATTGAACTTTTGACTGGATAGTTTGCAATCCAGTTTCCTCAAATATGTTTGATTTCTTAAAGAGCAGTCTGTATTCTCACGCTATTCTGTCTTGCACCATTCTGAAGTAAAGATATGATAAGATATGATAACAATGTCCAAACCAATACTTACAGATCTACATAGAAAAATAGTATTGTTTATAATAGGATATACAATATAAGTTCCTATTTATTTTATTTTTCAGTATTACTTATGGTATAACTAGTCGAAGACTGGGACATTTCTGCATTTCACAATGATTGGCATGTGGACTAAGCTGACATTTGTTCCCATAGGCTTTCACTGAGACCACTGTTTTCAGAGACTTTTTTAAGATTTGTAAAAGGTTTTAAAAATTTAGTAACTTACTTTGATATATTTTTGCTTATAATAAAAGTATCTGGCTGTGATTGTCACTTAACAATTTTGCCAAATTAAAAGAAAAATTAAGACACTGAGAAAGGCTGGATTATTAGCCCTTTCACTCAGTTAACACATTATTTTGCATAAACCTTTATTTAAAAATTATCTTAGAGCAGACAAAGTGCAAAATGGGGCAGCAGTCTATCACAAGGCACCATGCACACAATCACACTTAGAACACAGAAATTTATAATATCTACCAACTGGTGTGATTTTTGTGTGTGTTGTCTATTTTTTGTCACACAATTCACTAGCTAGATTTGGAAAATCATTATAACATGATAATCTGAGAAATCCCATCATTAATATGATACACCTAACAGAACAGTTTTTTATCTGATTTTCAAGTCCTGATTTTTTTAAACAGTAGTTCAAATGCCTGAATTTATTTTATTCTTTCAACCCATTCCCGAACACATCTTTCCAACTACATAAAAATAATATAAAATACGTACAAAATAGGGTAAAATACTGTACTGCCATCAACACCTACTGAAATGTAAAACCTACATATTCAGTAGGTGATACTCTCACAATGGAGATACAGCTGTCTCCATGTGACCAAATGACGTTATTAAAGCCAGTATTCATGGCAGTATCCTGATGCCTACTTCTCAAGAATAAATTTTTTTATACTCAAGTAGAGAAGTGCAGGGCATTGAATTGTATCACACAGCCTCATTGAGGTAGTGTGTATGCTAGTTTTAACATGAGAAATGGGAAGAACACACTAGCAGTACATAGCTGAAAGCTCAGTAGTCTTCAGAAAGCAGCAGATGTGGAACCTGAGGTGTTCTGATAATGCTACTGTAGAAACAGTAGCTTAACATGCTAGTAAAATTACACTGCAAAGGTATGATTGCAATTGGAAAGATAACACAGGTGACATCAAGTTTTGGGAAGCAAAAAAACATGGTAAAATGATATTGTATTGTATAAATATTACTACAGTATTATGATACATAAACATGTAAAAAAAAAAATCAACCGTATCCTCATACATGTTTTGTAGTACTTTGGTTTTGGACCATACCATAGTACATTCACTGTTATACAGATACTGTATGAGAGGTCCAGCCCCTGTATGCAGAACCAAGCGATTTGTCAGTTCAGTGGTGAACATCACAGCTCATCCCTGGCTAAATATATTATAGGAGATAAAAGGAAAAGATACAAGGAAACGTTAGAGGACAGGATATTTGTAGCTCCAACTATAATCGCAAGTTATATATCAGACAATTTTTCTTCATTCTCCAGCTTTCAGTACATTAGCTCTAATAGAAGAAAAGATATATGTATTCATCCCATTCATTTTTAGAATTGTCTTTAGTGAATCCAATAAGATTTGTTTTTGTACTTTTCTTGCCAAATGTCTTAAAATAACTGAGAGAGAAAAAAAGAGGAACAATGCTGAATCATTTCATTTTTGAGTTTATATCAATATAAATATAACAGTATACTATATAATGACAAATTAAACATAACAGTAAAGATAAAAAAGGGGACTAAAATACGAATATAAATATTGACATTCATTTTATTTAAAAATAATATTGCATCAGACATAATATACTAGATTTTATATATAAAAATATTTTACATGTACAAAAGTGGCAATGGTATGAAATACATTCATATTGTTCTTTAATTCTGACATAAATCTGATAACATGATTATGTGCCTCCAGATAGTATTGTACAGTACAAATCTATTTTGAAAAATTTAACTATACAAAATAGATTTTCCATCTAGAAAATTGCATTAAAAAATTCACAAAATTTTAGGTATTTATCAGCCTTCCATCTTGGTATTTCCAATATATTTGAGAACAACTGAGATTAGAACCTGGTCTCTGGTTCCTTGCCCTGCAATGAAAGACGGTAGTTATTTCACTATTCAAAACATGTTAAAAAAAAAAAAATTCAGTAGGGTGTGAATAAAAAATAGTAGTAGAAATGCTACAAAAATATGGGTTCACTCACTATTTTTTCTCTGTTACGCAAGCTGTTATTTCCTTTACTCAGCTTGTCATGAATGCTGCTATATACCTGTGCAGGCACATGGGTTAACTAAGTGTCTAATAGTTAGTGTTGAATAGCAAAACATGGAATATGGCAGAGGCAGAAAAACTTTTTTTGAATCCTCTTTACCTTCTCACTAATGCTGATGGGCGGATGAAGATTAAAAATGTGTAGCATCGCATCATGGAGGGTCAGGAAGAAGATGGATGTTGTAACCTCATCATCAAAGAATTTGCAGCTTTTGAGTTTCTCAATAATGTAAGCTAGAAAGAGCATTACAAAGGTTAGTAACTGATAACGTCTGGCAGTTTTATTGCAATGGCATTTAAATGTGTCCGTTTATATGTCTCAATAAAGTAACATTTAAACTTACGATCACAGGCAACAATGTAGACCTCAATGTCAATGCGGATAAACTCTTTCAAAGCCTAGAAAGTTTATGACACAATGTTATTGCATTTATAAAGTGAAGGAAGTCCTTTATGCATGCCAAACATGCTCAGACATGAGTCTCAGACAAGCAATTTGCATATATGTTGCATTTTAGCTATCTACATCAAAACAATAGAAATTTCTATGCTTATACAGTAGTTAGATTAGAAAGCAATTGCCATACCATTTTAAGGCCTTTGAGTGCTGAGATGTCAAGAAAGGAGACAGCCGAGAAGTCAAGGACGAGACTGTGGATATCCACTTGAGGAACAGAGATGTTGGCAGGAAGTGGTTCTCTCCAGTTCACCTGAACAGGAAGGCCAGAGAAGTCTACTGGCTGATCTAAGTCCTCCATATTACTCTCGTCTTCTGACTCTTCAATAGGCAAAGAGCATGTAGCCTGTAGTCCTTTCTATTATGGATAAAAAAAGATCTTCTTAGCAATTAAAACTAAATTCTGTACTTGATAACATTCCAAAGGGGGTGGACATAACAGCCTCCTACAATCCAAATGTCTGACAGCCATCTGTCTCTAGATTCAAGGTTCAAACACAAGTGGCAATACCTGTTGCCACCTGACTATATATTGGACTTACGATTGTGACTGTGAGTTCCCCTTTCTTAATTAGCTTCCTAATTTTCCTCAAGGCCTTATTTCTCTTTCTCAGTACTCTCAGGGGATTGAAGCCCACCTGTAACAAAGGAATGAATGATTTACATTTAAAGAATTAGACAATAACATGTAGAAATACATACAGGTATGCAAAAATTCAAATTGGAGGTTTAAGTCAATGATACTATTGGTATATTTATCTGTATTTGTTTACACACTAGGCATTAACTAAGGATGAATGCTGCAAATACATTGCACAGTGCTGCACATTCATGTTAATGATTGTGGTCTTTTTTTTGTCCTGCAAACTTCATAACTTACTATTCATTCGTACCTAAATAAAAGTAAAAAAAAAAAAAAAAACTCCTGTTTATGAAAACCTTTCTGTGCCATGCCAGTTGACATCTCTAGCCTTGACAAGATGCCCTGGGTAAAGATGCATTAAACCTTTCCCAAAAGCTGTGTAATAAAACATGCCTCTGTATAGCCTTGGCAAAGCAACAGGAAAACAATTATCCTTTGGATATAGTCAGGGTCATGGAGCGGTCAGGTGTAACTGATAGGAGGACATTAACTGCGTAGAAATAGTGTGTGTGTGTGTGTGTGTGTGTGTGTGTGTGTGTGTGTGTGTGTGTGTGTGTGTGTGTGTGTATTGCGACTATTCAAATGACGACTGAAGACATGAAGACATATATGTTTCTTAAGTACTTGGGTTAATCTCTCTTTTAAAAAAAATAAAATAAACCCTCCCCAACAGTGTTTGACTGATGGAACAGTACTTAGTTAGTAACATAATAATCCAGTGTAAGGATCTATCCCATGACAGAAACTTAAGCACTTTTGTAAGTCGCTCTGGATAAGAGTGTCTGCCAAATGTCTAAATGTAAATGTATTCATTTAGTGCAATAAACACACAAACACACATCAGTATATTTAATACTGTTAAACTTTTCTCTATGTATTGCTTCCCTCTGGTTCCTCCCAATATTTCTTTCCTTGTATCATCTCCCTTGCTACTGTTGCCTCTGGTTTGCTTATTAGACAAAAAAATATCGACATACATTTTTTTCCTGTAAATTTGGTGTATGAATGCTGCACCATGCAAAGGAAATTAATTAATTTAAATTGAAGCTAATACTGAGGTAATATGCATCCCCTTTTTGACTCTGACAGAAGTTGATCTGAACTAGTGGTGGACATGCAAGAAACCTGCATACAACAGAATAAACATTTTAAAAAGAATGGATGAATGGAAAATACTTTGTGTATTTCCATGGAAAATTGTCCCATAATTAGCGGTGTCCACTACAAAAAGTAAATCATTACTCTATACGAATTAAGGCACCATAAGTAGGTGTGGTGATTAGTACACCAGAACAACACTAAACTGTGTTATCTCTTGTTAATTCCTTTTTCCTGAGAAATTAATAAATGCAGAGAGCAGGACAAATTTTGGGTTCGCCTTTATTGCTAAAGAACTGTGGGTATAGTTACGCTTATAATTTAGCAAATACTTACAGCATCAACCAGTTTGCCTCTGAAGAAATCAATATTTGCAAAGAATATTGGTGAAGGAATTCGGAAAATCTTCACTCCCTCTGGTTCATATATCTGTAAGGATAAGGTTAAGATTTTTAAATATAATTTTATATGAGAAAGGCCAGTATGTAAGAGTACTTAAACCTCACTCATGAAGACCATAACTGTCTGTCTATTTCTTATTTTTTTTATTTGCAAAAAATATATATATATATATATATATATATTATAAAATAATATAAATTATAAAATAATATATATATATATATATATATATATATATACAGTATAAATATAAAACACACCTGTTAAGCTAAAGTAGGCCATGTCAGGGATTGTGGAATATAATTGCATTGCATGGAATATGTGATAAAAGATGACTTACATTGACATAGTCTTTTCGGTTCCTGTAAATGTCAGTGCCAGAGATGTTTGCTAGGACACAACAGTGTGGGCTGAAAAATAGGGGACATATCTTATTATTCTACTGGGAACTAAATCAAAGTCTTTGGGTCCTTTAGATTGTTTTTTTTCTTCATGAAATTTAGATTTGAAAATATATTCTTTATAAATATTCGATTTGTTGTAGGTTCCCATGCCCTTAAACTGTGTTTAGTCATACTTACAACTGGGTCCTGAAGACAACAGCAATCATCTCTGCTCCAAGTCCAACAGCAAGGCCAATATCCAGCCCAAGCAAGATGGAGGCAATACAGGTCACAATCCAGACAGCCTGAACGGAGTGACATAGTGGGCACACAATTACAAAAGCAATTACAGGAGTCTATTCAGTATATTATTAGGAAAATACAGTTCAATTAAGTATTCACCAACCAGTATACCAGTGGTCTATGAATGAATTTTTGCTGTTATGTACTCTACTGCTAATACTCTATGTTACACATTTAGGAAATATTAGTCATTTTTTCTGTGAAATACTTCTCTTTAGATTGTATGAATGGCTCTTTGAGTGGCAGAGCCAAGTAGCTATAATTTTAATGTTGGAGAATAGGTGTTTTCTAAAATACCCTGTCATTTTAGCTCATCTTAGCCTCTAGCATCCGTTCGGAAGATAACCGATTTGATTAAAAATGTTTTTATAAATCCTGTCAAGTTTGCTAATATTGCCTAGCTGTCTAACAAAATACAAAATCCTTTTTTACATTTTAGTAGTAGAAGTAGCAGTAACGTTTGTATATTGGTATTTGTTTTCTCTGTAAATGGTACAGATCGTAATTCTGCTGAATTCGAATGATCAGATATATGGCAAACATAATTTATTTATCAAGAACGTTCGCTTGCTGATAGAAAGAAGAACACATGGAGGTCTCTTACACAGTCAGGCCGATCCTTCCTCCAGAGATAAGGTACTTCACACACCTGCATCAGCATCCCTTTTAGATTCACTATTACCACTGCACCCAGCACTGACTAGAAAACACACATACAACATCACACACAGAAAGTGTGCTGCACTGAAACATTGACTTAAACTCAGAACACCAAAGATTTCAATTGAGTTTCATGATACTGATTATGCATATTGTAAGGGATTCAGTGGAAGCAGATTGAGCCTGAAGGTTACCTTTGGCAGGGGCTCTAGCAAGAACCCTATGGCCAGAGTTACTATCAGGACAATGATTGCAGAGAGTATACCAGCAATCTGGAAAATCACAACAGTCTGGTTATGTCGTGGTAGAACAAAGGACAAATGTTTATTGTTAAATGTTAAAGGATGAATTTTAAAAGGCACATAAAATATGTTAACAGATCATATGACAAAGGTAATATATGACTTTATAAAGGCACTTTATTGTACTTCGCTCTTTTAATAGGCTGTATATGTCAATATAATTTTTCAGCTCTTAACATAGATTGTTTATTCCTCTAATTACATTCCTTTCCTTTGAGCACCACTGTTATCCTTCAATGTAGAGCTGTATATACCTCTATCTCATCCCTAGAGGGCAGTATTTTTGTTTACATATTTTGTTTTTTACTTGGAATGAATTCCATTGTAGTGGTAATGGATTTGTTAGTTTGCTTTTAACTACAGTATTTTGTTCAACATTCACATAATTGGAAAGCTAATTATTTGTAAAAAAAATAAATAAATCTTACAATACAACACAATAATGCACAGTAAAGTGAATTGCAGTATCCCTACCTGTGTTTTCCCCCCTGTGCTCTCCTGGACTGCACTCCTGGAGAGAGCTGTGCTGGCTGCCAGTGATTTAAACGCACCACCAAAGATGTTACTTGCACCAAAAGCTATGAGCTCCTGTAGGTAAGTAGGTTTTTCATGACAATCAAAAAACTTGGATTTACTATATCTGAAGCATTTTCTTTATATTATTTTTTAAAGTTACATGATAGTGGAACTCACCTGGTTTCCGTCAATAACATAGTCATGTTTGACGGAATATACTTTAGCCACAGCAAAGGCCACAGCAAAACCCACTATACTCATGGGAAAAGCATCCACAGCTGTTTCCTGAAATATCTGAACATTAGGAGCAATAGGTGGCTCAAATCTAATGAGAGGAAAGCAATACATTATTGTCATATGTCTTATTCTTTTCTACAGTCAATATTTCACATTAAATATAATATAATTTATAATTTTGTTGCTTACCCATCTGGTATTTTTCCTACAACATCCACTCCATACTTTGCATTGAAATTAAATGCATAGGATACTCCACATGCTATGATAGTCTGCATAATCAGGGAAATTGTTGGGTTAGTACTCACCCTCAGGGAAATCACAAATGTACTGTAAATAAAGATTTTATTATAACTGTAGCAATCTCCTAATTGATTAGTTAGTTTGTGTTAAATTACATCCTTAAAAGAAGAAAAAACATTTGAAAGATGAAAACCACAAGCTTGCATGACACAGCAGCATTACCATCTTATCACTGGGGAACTTTTAGTGCTAACTAAAATGTTTTTGCTGATTGTAGTTTGGAATTCCATTTTGATGATGCTTTTTGGAATAGACCATTTTTTCACCATGTTTTTTTTAGACCATCTTTTATTTTTAGAAGTTCACATTCAGAAATTAAATTGGGATGTAGGAGATTGGGACATTTGGAGTCCTTTTTCTTTCATGCATGCTGTAAAAGTGGCTACTGTGAGTACTGTTTATTTTGTGTGTTGATTAACACTGATGTCATGGAAATGCGATTAAAAGAAGTTTGCGTTTCCATGTTCTTGGCCTAACTAGTACATTAGTAAAGTATAGTAGGATGGTGAACTTATGTTTTCAGTTCTGTTGTTAGTTCTGCCATTTTTATGCTATGATTTACATTTTCTTCAAATTATATTTCTAATCTAATCTCTACTTATCATTAAAAAAAATCAAATTTGAAAGAGCTCTGCTTTTCTTTGAGTCCCCCTTTAATATAATATTTCCAAATTTTAACATACAAAAAAAGACCCAAGCATTTAAAAAAAAAAAAAATCCTCCTCTGTTGTTTGTCTCACAAATAGAAAATCCAATAGTTTAGCAATGGCAGACCAGCTCATTCAGTGTGCCAGTTCTGTGCCAAGTAAATCCTTTGAACTGGTGAAAGAGTAACCAGGCCGGAACCTTTATCTTTCTGTGTATGTGATTTATAGAGCTTTGCGCAAGATGGTAATAAACCACTTGCTATTTCAGATTTTAAAAAAGCAAAAGGTAATGTGTGCCAGATTATTCAATCAATAAAAAGTCATTAAATGTGTACATGCTAGTCATTAGTGGCATTCATGAATCAATAGCAGTAATTTATTCATAAATTAATAAAAGTGACAACATTAGCTTTTTGTGTGTTTTTGTTTCATCAGAAATACTCACCATAATGACTTCTATTGGGATAGGAACCGGAAGCTTTTTCTTGAATCTTTCATTGAGTTCTTTCACAATGAACACAACAAACATCACCACAACGGCTGTCACTAAATCAGCAATGTTTGTGGATTTGATCTGCACAAATGTTTTCTCCAGAATCTAGAATTAAAACAATGAAGTATGAAAGGAGTGACTGTATGATCACAAATGCTCAGCAAAACATAAAACATAATCTTACATACCAATAAGTATGTAAGATTATGTTTTACTATTGAACTACTGAGGATGCCTAAAACATCTTATGACATACTTAATGTGCAGTCTCTTAAAATGTATTTGTAACAAGGAAAAGTAACAACGTTACAACATTATGGAAAACATCTTAATACTACAAAAGAACATAGTGGTTTGTTCTAACAAATTGTTCAGTAAATACACAAAAAGATAACTCAAAACCCCTTGAACTTACTTTTATAAAAGCAAGTGGTCCACTGAAACCTGGTACTTTCAGCCCAAAAATAAATTTGAGCTGTGACACCAGAATGTGAACTGCAGCAGCTGTAGTGAATCCAGATACAAGAGTATCTGACAGATAAATGACTATGAAGCCTACTTGCAGCAACCCCATGCCAAGCTGAGTGTTAGAGGGCAGAAGAGTTAACACATTAGGCTGACCACTATTTTTTTTGTAATTAGCTGAATAAGATAATAAGAGGAGGCATACCTGGAAAATACCAATGAGAAAGGTAAGTGAGGCAGACACCATGGCTCTTTGCTCGTCCATTGTCAGCCCCTCAAAGCCTGTGATGTTCGCCGGAGGACCTTCATCGGGTACCAGCCGGGTCACTACAGACCCTATCATAAGACTTAGAACTGGGAATGCTCCTAAATTAAAATCATGTATTTGAAAGGAAAAGTGATTTATTGTAAAATAAATGGAGTTCAGAATCACTGCTAGTAAAGCACAGAACAATATTATCACTTGGCCATTTAACATGACTAGGTTAACATGGAAGCACATTATTTCACATTATTCAAAAGAACAAATTAATTCTCTAATCTGGTTTTGAATAGGATTTTTATCCGGGGCTTTTTGGAGGTTTAAAAATACCCAAAAAGTCATGAAAATCAGCACACAGGTTGGAATCTGTGACCATTAGGATGCCTGGGCGACTGGGCGTCTGGCACAGAGAACGGGGCCTTTACACAAGATTTTGCTGCATAGCTCATGGCGCAGGTGTTTGCATCATTGTTGCTTGCATTATTATATTGGAATTATTCAACCCTTAACTAAAACTGTTTTGGTTAAAAAATGTACAGTAATTTGTTACTGTAAAGTCCAAATATGAATTTAGCATCAAATGATGTTGTAAAACTGTAAAACTTTAATTTCCATATACTATTTTTCTGACCTATAAATTTAACCACCGCATCCTGTATTTTGTACACTTCTAGAAGTTTTCAGCAGGATAGTGTGTACTCATATTTATATAAAATAAAGAGCATGTGGCACAATCTACTTGTGATCCTTAAACTTTTGCACTATTATATTGTATCTGCATGTCTTTGGACTGTGGGAGGAAACCCACCAAGCATGGGGAGAAACTCCATGCACACAGGCCCCAAGGCGGGAATGAAACCCGAACCCTGGAGGTGCAAGGTGACAGTGCTAATCACTACACCACCATGCCTATTATATTATATCGTGAATTTCTGAATCATACCACTTTACCTACAGATCTTTAGCATATTTACACAGATTGAACAAAAACTCACCAATAGAAATGTGTCGAGAAGTGCCAAAGAAAAAGTAGATGATGACAGGGAAAAAGGCAGCATATAACCCGTACCAGGCAGGAAGAGATGCTAATAAGCTGTATGCCAGTCCTACAAATAACAGCAAATCCAACAGGTTTAAGTTTCCTTTATCATTTAAACCCCTGTTTTCCAGCTATCACCTTCCTTGATATTTGGCTGATTATCTTTGTGTTGAATATGCAAAGAGTTATGACAGATGCTAGAAACAAACTATTCTGAATGTTTAAAATTTATGATTATGATTCAACAAACCCACTTATTACTGTCTCATGTTATGGTTTTTCTGAAAAAAAACTTAATTTGCATTCCTTTGATCATTTTCATCACATATATTAATATTTAAACAATGTCTGAGGAGTTTCTGTTTTATGGTGAAGTTTAATAGTACACTGTTTTACCTTGCAGTACAGCCACCAGTCCAGTGCTAACTCCAGACACAATATCACCTAGTATCCATTCTTTGACATTGTATACTTTCATCCACCCAATGATAGGCAGCAAAGACAAGGCTGCATTCTTTGCACGATTTGAATTGCAACTGCACACACACACACACACACACACACACACACACACACACACACACACACACACACACACACACAGAGAGAGAGAGAG
>JAQMYJ010000004.1:10303186-10327705 GCA_030014305.1 Clarias laeviceps
TCCACCACGTTCCTGGGTTTTGTCATCTCGCCCCAGGGTGTGGCCATGGACCCGCAGAAGCTAGAAGTTGTACGTCATTGGCCCCTACCCAGGACTCTCAAACAGCTTCAACGGTTTCTCGGGTTTGCGAACTTCTACCATCGCTTTATCCGGGGCTACAGTACAGTTGCAGCACCATTAACCACATTGACCAGGCCCTCATCTCACCCATTTCAACTCACCTCAGCTGCCATTTCTGCATTCCAAGGATAGGAGAACCGCTCCTATCCTTCTCCATCCAGATGCCAGCAAACCTTTCGTTGTGGAGGTGGACGCGTCGGATGTGGGCGCCGGCGCTGTTCTCTCTCAGCAAGGTCCAGACCAGAAATTACACCCTTGCAGTTTCTTCTCCAAGAAATTTGACCCCACTCAGCAGCGATACGGGGTAGGGGACCGCAAGCTGTTGGGCATAAAGTGGGCCTTGGAGGAATGGCGTCACTGGCTCCAGGGTGCTAGTGAGCCATTCATCATCTGGACCGATCACCAGAACCTCATCACCATCAGAAATTTAAAACAGCCCAACCCACGACAGGCACGGTGGGCATTATTTTTTGAACAATACAACTTCCATCTGTCATACCGCCCAGGGTCAAAGAATACCAAGGCCGAGGCCCTATCACGACAACATGAGGAAGACCTCCCCCGTGCGGACCCCGTGCCTGTCATTCCCTCATCACGGATCATCGCACCCCTCCACTGGGACTTGGAAACGAGTGTCCGCCAGGCACAGGCTGCGGTTGCCGGACCGGCAGACGTGCCGCCTGGACGACTCTACGTGCCCCAGTGCCTAAGAGCGGAAGTTATCCATCGCCGGACATCCTGGAACCCGACGAACCATACTGTTCATCAAACGGGCGTTTTGGTGGCCCTCCATGAGGAAGGAGATCACTGAGTTCGTTCAGGCCAACACCTGGAGAACTACAACCACTCCCAGTTCCTCGAACGCCCTGGATTTCATCACGGGTCTGCCCGTCTGCCCTTGGAGAATCGTTGACCGGTTCTCCAAGGCAGTGCAGCTGAGCTGATACTGGAACACGTAGTCCGACTGCATGAGTTCCCAAGGGACATCGTCTCGGACAGGGGGCCCCAGTTCACCGCCCGATTCTGGAAGGCCTTCTGCCGTCTGATCAATTCCACCAGTAGTCTGTCCTCCGGCTACCACCCCCAGACTAACGGTCAGACGGAACGGACCAACCAACAGCTGGAGCGCTACCTGAGGTGTTTTGTGGCTGATCGCCAGCGCTCCTGGGCCTGCTACCTCACATGGGCTGAACTATCTCACAATCTTCACGTTTCATCTGCCACCAGCCTAAGCCCATTTGAGGTGTGCTATGGTTTCCAACCTCCGATGTTCGCCCATCAAGAACCGGACGTACCATCGGTCCAACAGTTGGTCCGTAGGTGTCGACATCTGTGGAATCAAGCCAACCGCACCATCCAACACGCCAACACCAGCAACATCATCCAGCATCGCCGTCGACATCCCCGGGACGTTTGTACAAAGTAGGTGACAAGGTATGGCTATCAAGCCATCTATCAAGAAAGAACCTCCATCTACACACCGAATCCCGAAAACTTTCACCCCGATTCATCGGACCATATCGCATCACTCTAAGGATAAACCCTGTCACCTACCGGCTCCATCTGCCTGCGGCGCCCCGGATCCACCCAATATTTCACACATCCCAACTAAAACCCTTCATCACTTAACCTATGATTCCACCTACGCCCTCCTGCTCCTCCTTCCCGAATCATTGACGGCGGTCCCGCTTACACCGTGCGACGGATCCTCGACTCGCGCCCTCGGGGCAGGGGCACTCAGTACCTGGTTGACTGGGAAGGCTACGGTCCCGAGGAACGATCTTGGATCCCAGCACGCTTCATCCTCGACCCCGAGCTCATCCGGGACTACCGTCACCGGGTATCCTCCACCCCAGGACTGTCTGGAGCCGGCCCTGGACAGGGGGGGTACTGTCATGCACACTCGGTCCACACTTCGCCCATGCCGCTTCGGATTCGTTCACCGATTCGTGAGTACTCACTTTCTTGGGTTTGCTTTCAGATTGAGTGTGTGTATATAGGACGCAGGTTAGATTGTGTCTTTCCCTTGCTCCCCATTTGTGAGAGTCCTTAGTCTAAATCGCGTGATTATCCTGCCTATTCGTGTCATTCCGTGTTTGGGTTTACCATTCACGCTACAAAGGGCTAACCGCTAAAGCTACGTCTTCTGGTCACCTCACGTTAGTTCTTGACAGGCCTAGACATATACTAATGCTGAAGGCTTCTAACCCAAAAAATTACAATACTTTACACTATATACTTTACAATATAATGTATATTCCAATGATTACAAGGCATATGTATGGGTGTGTATGTGATACACCTTACTGACACATTTAAGTGTGATCTTTCTGGTTATAAATATAGGTTGATTCTTTGTTCCTGGTTACAACAGGTTCATAGCCGTACTGTGTGCCCAATCGTTTCAGAAGCGTGATACTTCCCTCATTTGATTTTGCATGCAAAAGTGGAAAATGGAATAATAATGGTATAGACTGATGATGTGCTCGCCCCTGGAAGCTGGTGCTAGATTATTGTGATTTTTTAACCTCTCAACTGTAAACAAGCTAAGTCTTTACAGAAACTTACAGAATCTTTTCACCTTAGTAGGCATATTTTAAAACTACACATACAGTCTCTCAGAAGAAGTTAGGTTTAGCTTGATCATTTTGCCACTTAGTAGTGTTGAGACTATTTAAACCTTTTGTTATCTAGAAGAAAAATTAAAAAAACATTCCTTATTTCTTAGTAGTTATTCTTTGGCCATCATTTATACATATAACTCAGGTTTTCCTAACTGAAGCATTTTATTTCATACCCAGACTGAATCTGTCATTAATACATACCTTGTCCATCATCGGGTCATCTGTGATATCACTACCAGTTTCAATCTTGATGTAGAGAATAGCATCATGGACAGTGAGGAAGAGCATACCTCTGTGCACCATTTGATCAAAGAAGTCCATGGCTTCCATTTTCATGATAAGCTCATCTATGACATATTGTATTGTACAAATTATATTAAGCATAATTTAAGTCAGATTACAAAATGATCATCTTTTTGCTTATATATTTTAAACTAGGAAGCATCGTGATTTAGTCAGAATGCCACATGCTGATTTCTGCTGTGTAAACCCTTACGAATTGTATTTAAACAAGGACTTTCCCTTTCAGAGTAGGGTCCAAAAAAAGACAATGTATCATTAACTACTACAAAAAAAAAATATTTTAGGGAACTTGCTTTCCCTAAAATGGAATGGTTTGTTACACATCACAAGTACATACCATCACAGCCAGCTATATATACGTTTACTCCAATGCGTATGAATTCCTTAATGATCTGTGAAAAACAAAGAGACTTAATGAAGTCATGACTGTTAAAAATTCCTGAAGAGTCCAGACATGACACAAAGTTAATTTCAATTTCAGTTAATTTTGATACAGTACATTTTAAATGGTTTTTTTTTTTTTTTTTACAGTTTTGCGTAGATGTACCTTGGTAAATATTTGTACACATACACTAAATTACTTAAAAGCATATTAATCAAAATTAGTCAGAAGTGGAACTGTTGCTATAGAAATTCAACATCATTAAATGATTTTTTCTCCTTTAATCCATCCTCCTTTTCTGCCCAATTGCCCGAAAACATGAACACAATGGACAAGCAGAGCTAAAATTGTCATGGGATCAATTTAAAATATGAGGTATGCTGTGTATTAAGAGTACTGCAACACTTTATTATTATTTAGAAATAGCTAATAGGTTAGACAACTGCATGAATGGACAACTTTCCAGGCATCGGGACCTCAATTCACCCTTTCACTTTTCACACAGAATGTGTTTTTTGTTGGTGGGTCCCGCTCCTACTTGCAAGACTTTTATAGGCAGGTCACTAAGGGTCTTGTCCAAGGGCCTAACAATGGCAACCTGGCAGTGATTGGGAGGCTGACACTCCAATCAGCAGTTCAGAGCCTCAACCGCCTGGGCCAACACTGCCTCAATTAACAACACTACCACAAAGTCTTAAGTTGTGGTAAGTTCTCAGTCAGAGTTTCCAGAATTCTTTATTATTAGAAAATGGATATACTATTTCGATTTTTATTCAGTGATTCAAGCTACAAGAAATTAATAGAAATCATTAAGAGCATTATGCTCAAATGGCTCTACTTAGAACCATGAATAATGAACTGCAATACTTTTTAATACCTTTTTAGGAATTTTAGCTATCCAGTGCCTGAATGCACACCTACCAGTTTGAGGGACTTTGCGGACATTACATCCACAAAGGAGACAGCAGTGAAGTCCATCACCAAGCTGTGAATGTCGACATTGGGGACGTTAACCTTGACCGGCAGTGCAGCTGTCCAGTCCACTTGTACCTCTACAATTTCTTTTTTCCCCTTCTGGCGTGGTTCCACCTGCTCTTCACTCTCAAACGCTTCATTGATCACTCCACCATTGCTCATAGTTGGGTCCACTGACACCAGGCCATTCTGCAACAGACAAGTGATTGGTAAAAAGGGGGAAAAAATGGTTTCTAGAGCAGGGCTATTGTGTTAAAAGGTCTTTTGTTTTTGTGTACCAAAGGTCTGGAACATATTTACAATACATATTTGCTCTTAATATTTAATATGTTTCTCCTCACATTGTAAACCACTTTGAACTGTTCTGTATAAATACAATTGTTTAACAATAATTGGCATTATTTGATATTATTATTATTATTATTATTATTATTATTATTACCTGTGTTACTTTAAGTTTCCCCCTCTTGATTAGATCGTGAATCTTCTTTAATGCTTTGTTCCTTTTCCTAAACACTTGCACTGCATCAAATCCCATCTGGCCATGTAAAGTTAACATGTTACTAGTTCAGCAAGAATGTCTACAACAAATACAAATAATCAAGCTGATCCTGTAATTAAGAAATACATGCAAACACCTGCAGAACTTACTGTTTTCTTTAGCCGGTCTCTCAAGTACTCAATGTTGGCAAAATATATTGGTGCATTACACTTAAAAATCTTTGTTCCGGGACATGCGAGAACCTGAGAGGAACATTTAGTACCATGCAAAGAGAAATTTGATCAGCCAAAAAACTAAATTGTTTATTAAAAAAGCATAGGTTACATGATATTTTATTACTTACATGTTTGTAGTCTTTCATATTCTTGTAAATGTCTGTGTTGGGTATATTTCCAAGTGCTGAACAAGTTGGGCTGAAAAGAAAGTGGCAAATTTATTCCATATTTTTTAATAACAATCATTTAGAATTAATTATAATACCAAATCTTTGGGAAAACACTTCAGGCTTTGTATAGCATGACATAAAATAATAATAATAATAATAATAATAATAATAATAATAATAATAATAATAATAATAAGGGGCCAAGTCTTACAATTGTGTCCTGAGAACCACAGTGATAAGTTCAAACACTACACCAGACAGCAAACCAATATCCAGCCCCAGAAAGATGCAGGCAGCGAATGTAAACACCCAAATAAACTGTGACAAAGTAAGTACATAATCAGCATGTATACATTAATTGTATTTTAAACAACTGGCAAAATGAGGAAAAGAATTTTGTCAGTCTTATCTTTTCAAAGATTTGTTTGGTATTTGGGATTATATATTTGATGTTTAATACCTTTGGTATAAACTTAATGTTTTCTATACAGAAAATATTTTATTATATCCTGAGCTCAGGTTACTGCTTGTGCAGTTTCCACATGTCTTTGTGGGTTACTTTTGACTTTCAACTTTCCTGCAAAACACACAAGGTCTGGCTACTTTAAGGTCATTTTTTACATTAGGCAAAATTGATTTGTACTATGCCCAGGAACAATTAGTTCCCCTCCCCAGTCCGCCACAGGCCACATAATTTTTGGTCACTGTTCTCGGGTATGCCTGCATATTTACACTCAACTTTTGTAAGCAATCATTTAACACAAGAGAAGAAGAGAATAAGCAAGTTACCCTTCACATTATGCCTAATGCTATTGATATTTGATATAATGATATACGTAATGTTATTTTCAGCAATGCTCTTTTGTGCCTTCTCGTGTGACTTCCTACCATTAACTATGGTTGTGTAGATCAATTTTGCATCTAAACAGCGATCTACTTTTGTTCTCAGGTATGATTGGCTTCCATATCTGCTTTGATCCATGCCCGTATCTTTTTAAGCAAGCATGGAGCAATTGTGTTCTCACTGATCAAAATTAACCAGACTTTGGGGTCAAGTGTTCTCTAGAAGAGCCTGGGGACCTAATTTGAAAACACCCTAAATTGAAATGCCCAACGAATTTCAGTAACTGGTGCTTCTGTTGTTCACTTGTGTAACTTGTTATGTTCATAATACATTGTGGCACCTCATGGTAATTCATTCTATTTCCAATGAGGATAATATGGTTGGATTTCACTTGATGTCATATGAATAAAGTTATATAAAAAAGTTACAAAAGTTGATCTTTGTTTGGCTTGCATGTTGCTAAGATTACTTACACAATCAGCCTTGTTCTTCCTCCATAGTATAGGTATATCATGCACCTGCATAAACATGCCTTTCAGGTTGGCAACAACAATGGCCCCCAGCACTGCCTGGAAATTTAGGAGTGAGAATAGTGGAGTCAATTGCTAGAGGCATTCTTATATAAGTTCATTTCATTTTGACTGCATGTTTGTTTGCATGTAAATTTTACAGATGTGGGCAAATTCAGCAAGTTTCTTTATGTGGCTGCTTTATCCAACAGTGGACTATATATATTTATAGTTGACATCTGTTTATGTATTTATAGACCTTTTTATTTTATTTGGATACAACTAACCTAAAATAGTGTATATCTGAAAAACCTTGGAAAATGTTCTAATAATAAATATAATAAAATTAAATAAACCAAATAAAACTCTCTGATTACATGTTCTGCGAATCTTTGGCATACCTTTTGTAGAGGCTGAAGTAGAGGCCCAAGAGCCACGATCACTATCAGCACTATCAGAGCCGAAATTATGCCTGCAATCTGCATTTCAACACAGTCAAAAACACACAAAAAAGAAAAGGGATGTGTGTGCGTGTATACAGTAATAATAGTATATATTCCCCACAAGGTAAAGTACCCCATAAGAAAAACCCTTTTGGCTTTTTTGGTTAGGGTTACTGTTAAGGATTGTGTTGGTTACATTAGATTCATAAGCTGCATTATGCCAGTGGAAGCACAGTAAGAAAAATGTGTGTACCTGAGTTTTGCCTCCAGTACTTTCCTGTATTGCTGTACGTGAGAGTGCAGTGGTGGCTACAAAACCTGAGAAACTGCCACAAAAAATATTGCTGATTCCAAAAGCTATCAATTCCTGTAGGAAAAAGGGAAAAGTTGGTACTCAGTCTTTATGTTCTTCTTTATTCACTTATCTATTTTCCAACAAGTGATACTGGTCAGTTAGGCAGTAAGCTCTTATATTTTATATCACAGTGAGTAAAATAATTCCCAAACACACACATGCACACACATACCTGATTTCCATCAACCACAAGATCATGTTTTGCTGCATATACTTTAGCCACTGAGATTGCTATAGCATAAGACACCACTGCAGTGGCAAAGCTTGACCCCACCAAACTGCTAAAGATCGTTACATCTGGCGATCGAGGTGGAATAAATCTATTTCACACACAATAAATTTCATGTCACATTTTATATTTTGAACCAGTGATAAAATCTTATTAAAGTCCTATTCTCACCCTCTTGGGACATTTGCTACAATGCCAGAACCATAATTGGCATTAAGGTTTAACGCATAAGAAACTCCTGCATCAATTATTGTCTGAAAAACAGAGACAAAGCAGAGCTAATAATTGAGAACCACAAATACACTTCAGGTTTGTATATGTTCTCATGTTAAATAAATCAAATTTCCTGTTATAAAATTATATTTTTGAACTTGTAGCACAGATATAGAATGCATTTAATTTATTGTTGGGCTATCTGGTACCACTCAGATGAGCATGGGTTGTTTTTTGAATCTGATTCTACTCAAGTTTTCTTAGGCCAAAAATTATATATTTTTTTACTTTCTATCCAGAGTTTTCATTTATGTAATGCTGCATTGCTAAATATAATTACATTTAATATAGAAGTTTCTTAATAAAACATTACTGATGATTTTGAGAGGAAAAGATTTTACAAAAAAAAATTAAATAAAGCAGATACCTACCACAAACACTTCAATGGGGATAGGCACTGGAAGTTGTCTCTGAAATCTGGTGTTGAACTCTTTTACAAGCATTACCACAATAATTGTCAGTACTCCAGCAATCAGGTCAACTATGTTGGTTTTCTTAATGTTTTTAAATATGTCCCCGACTGTCTAAAAACAAATTACAAATGGGAAAATTAATTCACAATTTATCATTACAATCACACATTATAGTAAATAATTGTTTACTATAAAAAATAATGAATAAAAATTAATAAAAACATTATTCATAATGACAGTAATGTGATGCTGTAAATCCTTTTCTATTTTTTTACTTAAGACATTTTATAATGATTCATATGCATGGTCAATGTTCTATTTAATCATTTTGACATTTCATTTGTTACTAAAAGAAAAATTTGTCCAAACACCAACAAAAATACATAAACTTACATAAGCTGCTAAAATTACAATTATCAGCTCATTGCACAATTTTTGGCAACATTTATGGAACAAAAAAAATTCCTGTATTATATTTATGGCTAACTTAAATAATTAAAAAGCAATAAGAAACAATTATTTACTGATAATGTTCAACAATGGGAATGCTTGTCGTGTTGCATACTTACATAAAAATTTGCCAGGACATCATTGTAGTTTCCAGTGGGAACATTAAAAATCAATTTGAGCTGAGAGATTACCACTTGTACAGCTGCTGCAGTGGTGAAGCCTCCTACCAGTGGGTCGGATAGATAACGCACCAAGTAACCCAACTGGACCACACCCATCCCCAGCTGGAAGACAGAAATAGGTAAGGTATTTACATCAGAAAACAGAGATAGTGCCATAGAAGCATCTGGACCCAATTTTGCTGTGGCTTATTTTCTCCAATCATATGTATGTATTTTCACAGGAAAAAGAAATTTGACATTACAAACAGCCAAACATACATATCACTAATTAGATATGATACCATGTTTTATTTTTAATCCACCACATACATTTTATTTTGTATTTTTATCAAGTATTTTTGGTGTATGAAAGTCTCCATACACACAAGCGTGTATGGACACTTTCAAACACAAAAGCATCAAACTTTTCAAACACAAAAGCATCCATTGCTAGATTAGAAGAGATTATAGCCTTTGAGATTATAAGCATATAAGTAAATAAATGTAAAAAACATATCAGACACTCTGGGGTCAGTGGAAGGAGTGTTGGAGGCTTAGTCTAGTGGGAGCAATTTTTCCTTTACTTTAGAACAACTATACCTGAAACAGTCCTATCAGCACAGTCATGGAGATGGATATTGACACTCTTGCTGCATCTCTAGCAGTCGTATTGATCACCATTGCAGCTGTTCCATTCACACCTGTCCCATTCCCTGGCACCATGAACAGTTGATCAGGAGCAAGATTCAACACCTGTGCTCCCATCATCAGGCAAGTAACTGGAAATGGGCCTGCCCCGGGATCGGACAAAAAATACGGAAAATTGTATTTGATTATTAAACAATGCAAATGGTTCTCATATTTTATAAAAGTCCCAGTCTTTATGAGTTCATTATTATTTGGTGTAGAAGAAAACCCTACCTACAGATAGATGTCTAGAGGTACCCAAAACGAAGTAGGAGAGGATTGGAAAGAATGCAGCATAAAGTCCATTTATAGGAGGTACATTAACCAGCAGTGAGTAGGCCAGTCCTAACAGAAAAAAAATTATTAAGAAATGCTGTAAAAACTAAGAGATACAGTACTAAGAGATAAACTAATTATTTTCCCTGAACAAATCTCACCTTGCAGAGCACACACCATTCCCACAGTGATTCCTGCTACGATGTCGCCAGGAAGCCATGGTTTAAGTTGATATTTTGGGAGCCAATCAAGAATTGGGAAAAACTTCTTAATAATTCGCATGATTGATCTAAGAGGGGAACTGTAATGATAAAATTACACATAATGCTGATAAGGCAAGACATAAATTGTCATGGTAGTTAACACTGCACATAATAAACAGTTCAATCAATTCATAAACAAATAAAACAGAGGTAAAACAGACTAACCTGAAGCAATTTATTAGCTTTTCTTTGAAGCTCTTCTTTTCTCTGACTTGCCTTTCATGAACATGTTCAAAGGCACGTGTAGAGTAGATGGGCCGAGATACATTATATTGGTTCTGGCTGTCCATTTTGAAGATAACCTGTTTAAGTCAAAGTGCTGACTTTTTTACTAAAAAAAATAAGGAAGGGAATAACAAAAAGGAAAATAAAATGCATGTACATTTTATTGACAGGGTTAGGGTTAGGAGATGTGGAGAAAACACAAAATTCAAATTTAGCAATTATGCTTAGATTTTGTAAAAAAAAAAAAAATAATAATTGTTACAAAGGAAATCCTTGTAAACAATCAAACCCATTGTAGATGCTGATTAATATTCTAAATAAGTTAAATAAGTCATTTTATATGTTATTCTGTCTATTCTTTCAAATGAATTTGCATATTATTATTATTATTATTATTACCATCAGCAACAACAACCATAATAATAATAATAATAACAACAGAAATAATAATAATAATAATAATAATAATAATAATAATAATAATAGTTCACACAGTTTTGTGGTATAAGAGAAATTGTATCCACCAAAACATGCTGTTATAAGGAAATAATAAACATTGGCATGTGAATTATTTTTCTATCACAGAACATCTCAGAGTGTTTTGTTCCTTACTGAACTTACTACATTAATTCACGCTTTATACCAGTTTCAAACATTGAAAGGATTTAGACTAAACACATTTTGTTAGTAGAATGTATGGCATTTTATAATCCTTACCTGGCAAAATATTTTACTTCTTATACCTGCTTGAAAATTATTAATCACCCATGACTTGACATAAGTATACTTGTAAACATACTCAATGTCATTAATTCCAATTTTTCTATAAATGCAGTTTCACTCGCTTTTTCTCACTCTTCTTTTCCTTCTTCTTCTTCTCCTTCTTCTTCTTCTGCTTCTTCTTCTTCTTCTTCTTCTTCTGCTTCTTCTTCTTCTTCTTTTTATTATTGCATGTTATCCTCCTGTTTCTCCTCTCTTGTGTCTTCTTACTCTCTTTTTGTTTGACTTCTTGTTCTTTCAGAACATCACCTATATACGTGTCATTAGCCTTTATTTATAAGTTGAGTCGGGTTGTGGGAGGTGCCAATTTGAGGGCAAGCAAGTGTCAATTGGTGTCATTCCTTACATCTTTTCTAAGATCAGTTTTTTTTTAAACTAAATCAAGCTATCCTTGATCCCAGATGAGCACAAGTTAATCTAGAGTGAAGAGACAAGAAAGAAATGGCAATCATGTAGAAGATGTTTCATAAATAGAGTTACATTTTGCAAAAAAGTGTTTTTCTTTGACATTTCCCTTAGGCAGTTGGGGCACATGGTATTGTGCAATGGAACTTTAGGTCCTGTTTAGTATTACATTGGCAATGCCTTATAATGATGAGTATTAATTTTAAAAATCCTGAAGACTTGATGACGTGCAGTGTGTTCTGTTTCCTAGTAGGGATTATTCTGTTGTTTTTTTCTCTCCATGTAACAGTTTCCTAGTAGTATGTGCATTCTATGCTTTTTCGTTCTGGTTGCAGAGTTTTTTATGTTTGTGGATAAGCTGTTCCAATCAACAGATGCTTACACAAAAATAGTGGTTTAAGTTATAATAATACATAATTTTTTCCACTATCTAAAACTATTATATCAAACATAGATGTAATCAATGTCATATGTATAAATTATGTGTAACAATAACCAGTAGTCAATTTGTTAGAAATTTATCTTGTTACAAATTTTTGTTTCAAACAATTGGGGTTGGGACGTTTTTATCAGTAACCATGTGGAAAGATAGGGTGGGACAAGGAGGTTATTGTTTTATTTCCCAGTAAAAATGTTACATAGAATTTTATTTTGTCAGAGTTCAAAAATCACTTATTTATGAAGAAAAACTAAATTTTCTAAATGCAAATAATTAGTTAATAAATTGTGTACCTAGCAAGCCTACTAATGCCACTGCATAAAGTGCATATAAGTAGCAAGTAACACAAAATATTTACATATTAAAACTATTGCTAAAAACATTTTTTATAAAGTTTTATAAAGTGAAGTAGAAAGAAAATTAAATTAAAAAAATAAATCCTCATTCTGATTGAAAGGAGTTTTTATAATTATAGAATCTCATAATCTGATCCACAGTTCCAAGGTCCCAGGTTTAACCCTGAGCTCAAGATACTGACAAAATTAAGGCAATTGCTCAATCCCAGCTAGAGCGTATTCCTCTTCTGAATTTGTATTCTCTTTTGCCTGGTGTTTCTGGGAAAGGCTCCAGAGCCACTTCAAACCTGCTCAAGTTAAAGTGTTTACTCACAAGGTTTATTCATAAATATTTTCTAGAGTGATATTTCTAGAGTGACAATACATGCACTTCAACATTTTAGTGTTTCTATGAATATAGTTACATGTACAGTGGTTCATAAAAAAAGTAAAGAGTGTGTGGCAATATAGACAAATCTTTTATATTTTTTATATAGACAAATAATTTATAGTATATGAAGGAGTTGGTAATGTACTTCACTCATTCAAGTATATTTTTTAAAAATTGAATATAGTTTATGAAATTACTAAATGCACATCTCATACAAACTTAAATAATTCTTTTGATTGTGTAAAGCTGCTTTGAGACAATGTCAATTGTTAAAAGCGCTATACAAATAAAATTGAATTGAATTGAATTGAAATAAAGTATATATAATATGTCCTTAATGAAGAAACAATGTGAAGTGAATGAATGTCTCTAGGTGCGTGTGGCAATATAGATAAAACACAGTGCTAAAGGATCTATCAAATCTTTTTTTAGTACTATATATGAAGGAGGTGGTGATGCACTTCATTCATTCAAGTATATTTGTATATATTTGAATATTGTTTATGAAATCACTAAATGCAGATATAAGTAATAATATATATAATGTGTCCTTAATGAAGGAACAAATCTTCTAGGTGTTAAAAACAGGGTTGTTGTTAGCTACAGGCCAAAATCTATTCCTTAGTCATTTGTTTCTGCATTTCCAAAAAATTAGGCATTGTCTGGGTGCTGGCAGAAATGTTTATGTTCATCTATTCCCTGTTATTCCTCCTTTTTAATACATTATTATGCAAATTATTTTGGTATGCCATTTGTTGTGTAGGGAACAGACTTAAGGAAGATCCCTTTGACTGACAACTTTCATAAATATTTCCATGAAATTTGTGACGAAAATGTGGTGTTAATGTTCCAAAATAATTTACACAGGTCCACTAATTAGCACGCTGCATAACATGTTAACTGTCAACACAAGAGAGTGTGGGTATTACAAGTTCCTAGTACTTATGTTTTTTTCTTTGACTAGCAACATTATTTTTACCACAAACTGTACATGGAATGAATCAGATTTATGGGTGCAACTTGAGACGCTGCAAAATGATATACTGTATATACACTGCCTGGACATAAACGTCACCATTTCAGAAGGGTCAAAATAGTAGACTGTGATGAGCAAAGAAAACATCTAAAAAGATTTGAAATGAATGGAAACTGGGTTAAAAACCCTTTAGTGCATTATCCAAAGTTGGAAAGATAGCGCCGAACTCTCAACTTTGTGAAAAAAACGTGGCCAGAAATGAATGAAGGGAGATCACACTTGGTGAAGTTTCATGGTAAAAATCTACAGTAAATATCATGAATATATTTAATAGTGAAAGTAATAGCATTTCCATACACACACAATGTAATGAGAGCTCATAGAAATGAGGACTAAACAGGTGCGTGTCCAGAAGAAAACTAATCTTTAGTGAGGCTATTAAGAAAAAAAGCTTCAATTTGCTAAAGAGCATAAAGAATGGACTTTGCAGCAATGGACAAATGTCATGCGGTCTGATAAGTTCATACTGACCCTGAAGCAATGCACTTATTTTGATGGGTGGAGATAGTGTTATGATCTGGGGATGCTTCAGCTGGTAAGGTCTAGGCTCAGTAATGTTATGGGGCAATAAAATTTGAACCCTATATCCAGATAGATGGTTCCGTCTATGTGTCACCTGGCACATCGGGCAATGGATGTACATCCGCCATTTATTTATTTATACATTTTTTTTTCATTAAATATACTACTACTACTACTACTACCATTAATAATAATAATAATAATAATAATAAATATTTTAATTTTATGCTACTTTTATGTTTTTTAATAGTGAGCTAAAAAAAGATATTTGCATGCTAATTCTGTTTATTTATATACAGTCTAAGCAGGCAGTTTTCATTGAACCAATTTTTTTTTTTTGCAAATTGAAAAGATTACATAGAAACAGAGATACAAAGAAATCTCGCCTGCATGGAGAAATTCTTTCAAAGAAACTGTGACACATATAGCTAGGAAGCCTATAATCTGGTTAGACCTGCAAATTTCTTAGTGTTCCATGTAATTGCGTGCATAGAGAGAGCCCTTTTGGACATTTAAATGATCAGAGTTACTATTTGAATTTAAGTGCACATAATAAAGAGCATAAGTTGTTCTGTTTTGTTTTTCCTTTTTTTATTGTTTTTCACCCTGTCTGCACTGTAGAGGAATCACTAACTAAACACAAACTGGCAAATCAGTCACTTACATGCACCCACACACAGACACACATACTGGTAAGTTCCACAGAGTTATGTTTAATATGTTAAAAGGTTTATACAGATATAATACAGATATTGTCATTGTGATACATCCATGATAGACAAAAAAAGTATGTAAAATACTAAAGGTATAAACGGAATACTTTAGTGGTGGTCGCTGACAATCACACCTATTTTTAAACACCTAATTTAGTCTCCTTTTATTATAATTTTGCTATTATAATAACCTCACCTCTCCAAATGCTTGAAGAAGGCCTTCATATGGGTGTGATAGTCAAATGTTCAGAAACTGTTGAGCATACAGTATATCTTAGAATGTGATTATTTAAAAAAATATTCCATACATAAGTGCAGAACTAAATAAATGTAGATTAAGAATTTGGAAATATTCTCTAGTTGTGAGTTAGACATGTGAACGTCGTTCCTGAGTTGCCAGTGATCCAGACTCCCTCTACCCTCTGGACCTGTCTGTTTCATCCTGGTGCCCCGCTTCTGGTTGGAGATCGTCATATGGATGCCCGTGTGTCTCTTTGGGATGCATCCGGTGTATGGGGACGGTTTCATTCTACCATGAAGACGGTTCTGGCCTAGACTGATGTTGACAGCTGTTTCTCTGAGGACTTGACTTGGCTGCAGTTGCTCGATAGTTCAGGACTAGAATTTCCTACGAGTCTACCTGAGCCTCCAATAACTACCTGGACTCCATATTAACATCAAATAACATCAACTGTTATAACTGAACTGCCTGCCACCTAACACACAGTAAGAATGCAGATCAATTCCTGTTCTCTGTTTCACTCTGTTTCAATTCAATTCAATAAAATTGAATTTTCCTTTGCATATCCCAAATAGCTGGGGTCAGACAATATACAGCACCCATGGAGCAGATAGAGGGTTAAGGGACTTGCAGGGCCAGCAACCTGGTGGATCTGGGGCTCAAAACATCGAAATTCCGATAAGTCGGTACCTTATCCCTCTGAGCTACCCCTGCCCCATGCAATAATATTAATCATTATCATACGATCATCATCATTTAAAAAATCATGAACTAGTCTCCAACTGTACAATAATGGCTCAGAACACTAACAATATATTACAGGATTTTTCAGATTTTAAAACATTAACATTAGGCAATTACTCTGACACTCTCTTTCTGGCTGTACGTTATACAAGGCACTGGCAAATTGTTTAGTGTTATAGCGCCACCTACTGTCTTTCTGCATTGCATTGCTTAAACCAATATTATTTAAACTGTTTAGAGGCCTTGTCCTTGGCCTGTGCTGGAGCTATAGCTGGGACCAACTGGGGCATTGGCTCGAACAGCTTTGTCCTGCACAGCATGATACTTTTCCTATGGTAAGGAGCTGTTGTTGTGGCCTCAGCCTCACCTTTGGTAGGCTATGGCTCATGGGGCTCCTGCCAAGGCTTGGCTAGGGCATTGGCTGCTTAACCATCACAGGTTGGAATGATGCCAAGGTGTTATGAGATGTGGGGCTCACTGGGAAAAAATGAATACTTCTACTTTAAACCATTAATGTATAATCATACATGAACCCTAAACCCACTGCATCATGTTTGCATATAATGACTACTCATGTTCACTGCAAATTATCATATTTTTACTGTATAATACTGTTTATTTGGCAAATAACCAGTGTATATTTTGTGTAAAATAATGTATATTGCATTTTGTACAGAATATTAAATAAGTTATTGTCTCAATTGTTGACAATAGCAACATGTCAAGTTGCTTGTACATATACATTACACAGATTATAATTCTGATTAAGCTTTAAAATGCAGTTTACTGGAAAACCCTAATCATATTTCCTTCCTTGATAAAATAAGCGACCAGCAGTGGCAGGTGAACCTATCTGAAGTATGTGTGAGAAACACAGTCATTGTTATTTCAAAAACAGATTAGGCCCAGAGAATGTAATCCATTCTAATGCTCCTTTAAAATAGTATAATCACGCAAGCAGTACAAGGCATTCGTTTACTCAAAGTTGTTGCCCCTGATAGAGCTGACTGGACTTTGACCATGACGAAATCCACCCACTTTTATCTCACCCTTAGATAAATGCTCATTATAAACAACAAGGAATGACTGTCCACCAGTAACAAGCTGACTATTAAATGGCTTCCTAATCTGTATAAGGTCTACTGTATAAGATACAACTGTGGATATCACACTGGAGCCATGGGGACACTGGGGAAATACAGATAATAACCTGGGGTCAGCATCAAGCCATTTACAATTCAAGAATTCGGCATTTATGGCCTAATCCATAGCAACTTGTATTTGATTATACTAATTATACATCTGAACAGTTGAGGACTTGCTCATGGTACAGTGGCAGCTTGATAGTGCTAGGGTTTGAACCCACGACCTTTAGATAGTTAGTCCACTGTCTTAAAAACTGTACTACCCATGCCCCAGACCTAGCACACATACTTTTTGCGAGAGATTCTCCAGTAGTATTTACTCCAGGCACATGTTCCCTACTCTAACATCTTCACCTCCCATTTCTTTGAGCATAGCAAGCACAGGAAAAAAGAGATGGTTATTTTTTTCCATTATAATAGAAATGTAATCCTATATACAATACCACAATTGTCATTACAACATCCTAAGCAGCATGGAAGTTTGATTTTGTTCATGCACCATCTGCGTTTTAAACCCTCTGGCATCTGATGGTGTTTTGGGTCAGGAATAATGCTGTAACTCACACCAGAGAAGACAAATATGAGCTGCATAATGATCATTCAGATATGTGACTGGAAAGTGCTACAAGAAAGAAATTAGGCAAATTAACTGAAATAAAATCCAACTCTTAAACCCTATTCACTAGACACCAAACAGTATAGCCTAAGTCAGCTGTAATATCCCGTAAACCTAAAAAAAAAATTAGTAAAAAAAAAAAAAAAAAAAAAAAGCTGTTGATGTAGTGTGGCTTTCAGACTAAGATTTTATGCCTTTAAAGTAAGTTACAGCTTCAAACACTTATCATGGCCCATTTACTTTCAAATGATTGCTACGTGCCTGTACTTTACGGTCTGGACAGCTTTGTAGCGGTAATTAGGGAGGTATTTGTTACAGGGCTGATCTGGAACTAAACTCAATCTGGCAACCATGCACAGCGCCTGCGCCGTGTGGTTCCTGAAGCTTGTTGGAGCAGTTCAGCGCGCTGGATTTATTTCTTTTAACTGTGGGATGTTCGGTGAGCGATTAGAGACGACATGGATCTAAAATCCGAGCTTCTCAAGTCCATCTGGTACGCGTTCACCTCGCTGGAGGCTGAGCGCAGCGGCAAAGTGTCCAAGTCCCAGCTGAAGGTAAGAGAGACCACCGTGGTGTAGTTCTGGGCAAGGGGGTAGGGGGGAACAAACAAACAAACAAACAAACAAAAACTCCTTATCTTTGTCAAGGAATGCGACACGGTCTATCCCTGACCGTATATGTATTTTCTCATTATTGGTTACACGTCCCAAAACTGCTCAGTACACTACTAAATAGTACAGTCAGTCTCAGAAAATACACTACTAAACTCAACAATCAAATGTGTATATATTTATATTTAGGAAAGTGTGCCTTTATTTAGCTTTTAGAGTAGTGGTAGTCAAGTCTAATTAGCTAACTTCGAGGATAAAATCTGTACATACTGAACCAAATTTTCAAAACTCCCCTTGATGGCACCACCCCAACAACCAGAAAAAGTACAGTCATATCTGAGAGGACATGTCATAATAGTTCACTAAAGGCATTGTGTTCTGTTACTTGAATTACACATATCGCCATGTATAGAAATCTTTGTCTGCAGCTACATTCAATTGCACAAACTAAAAGCTGTGAAAATGTATCCTAAGGGTATGCAAGGGGGGAAAAAAACAGGTCAGCTGACATAGGTAGTGCGCACACTGATTGCACAAACACAAAAGAGTTTAATCTAGTCCTATAGGATAACTCCCTTAATTCAGTATGTACAAATGTGTTAAGGATGTTGGCACATACACACACACACACACCACACACACAAAAAAAAAATCTTTCGTCATTTTAAAAGTTATACAAATGCACATTATAGACAAATACAAATAAATAGTGTTGAACTGTTAAGGATGGTCATCCCAGCTGTTTCTGTGGAATCTGTCATGTTGGAACACATCCTTATATTGCCACATGCTTAAAATGTAGCAACAACAAGCAGCTGTCCTGACACGCTGTTTGCAAAGCAAAGATCACTCTCAACATTTCTCTCAACACACAAGGGGAAGAGAATTCCACTTCTCATTCCTCTTCTCATTCCTCTTATTTCAGCAATGTGTTGGTTAGCTGGTTGTTTTACCTATAAAAAGCATCACAACTTTGCCCCTTGGTGTGATAGTGCTATTTCAACTACATGTGATGTCATAATAAATCAGATATGTATTGTATTTTGTCTGTACAAATAGAAAGTGTCAGGAAAATAAATAAGTCAGTTTGTGATACTTTTATGTTGAATTCTCAAATCTGGATCTAACATGTCACAGATGTTTCACAGCATTTAAATGCAAATATAAGAGTTTAAAATTACATTACAATAATTAATAGATTTTGTGAATATATTATATACATTACTTTTATTCTACATACATCAATTATATTATTAAATTATATACATTAATAAATTACAGTTTCTAATTTTGGCAGAATTTGATAGTATAATTTTTTTTTACATGGCAGCACATTCTGTTATTGTTGGTAAAGCATCTCACCAGCATGTTTTATTTGTTATTTACAGTTGCAAGCTCTCGTACCTTTACAGCTCTCTGCTTTACAGTTTTGTTGTGTATAAGCGCCTGTCCTTTTTGTATATGTCACAGGTGCTGTCTCACAATTTATACACAGCTCTGAACATCCCTCATGACCCTGTTGCCTTAGAGGAGCATTTCAAGGATAATGACAATGGACCTGTCTCTGATCATGGCTATATGCCTTACCTTAACAAATACATTCTGGCAAAGGTATGGATCTTATTATAGATGTACTAACTTTTCTCCATAATGTCTCGTTTATCTAGTTTGAGGTTATAAACGAAAAAGTAGTTGGCACTTTAATAGTGTCATTTTTACTTAGAAGTTGCAGCAATTTGTTGCTCCTGATGATAATGCAGCAATTTGTTGCTCCTGATGATAATGCAGCACGGTGGTTTAATGGTTAGCACTGTCGCCTTGTCTGATGGGATTCCTCCGGGTATTCTGGTTCTCTCCCACAATCCCAAGACATGCAGATTAAGTTAATTGTTGTTCCCAAATTGGCCTTAGTGTGCTTTTGTGTGTGATCCATCTACAGTGGATTGGCACCATGTTCAGGGTGTAACCCACCTTGTGCCTAAAGTTTTCTGGTCATGCCCCTGCAGCCGTGTACTGGATAAACTTTATAAAAGATGAGTGAATTAATGAATTAATGAATGAAGGAAGGAAGGAAGGAAGGACATAAGTAAGTACAGTACTAAACTTTGCACCCTGTGTTTTTCTTTTATTACAAACTTTGTTATACGTGTTTTTGTATAGACTTCATCATTAAGTCCATACTGTACAAAAAAAATCGAATATTAATATTCCTCCAAAACAAAAATCTCGTAGGAAAATATTTGTACACCATGAAAGAAAGCAAAAGCTTATTTTTTTTGTTGACAGAAAAAAGAAAAGAATAAAAGAAAGCTTGTGAATTTTGCATGCATGAAAAAAGATGCAGGATTTGGTACTGAACATCCTGAATACCTTTTGATGGTTCTTTAGGATGTTCAGTAATGCTAATCAGATCATTTATATTTCAGTTAACTATATTTTAAGCAAAGGGTCATCACAAATATTAATGACTTATTGATGTTGTTAATCTTTTGGCTGCTCCTGTCAAGGGGGCGCTACAGCGGGCCATTTGATCCGCACAACAACTTGGCACAGGATTTACGCTGGAGCTCTTTTCTGACGCAACCCTCCTATTTTATCTGGGCATTCGCTAGGAATCGAACCTGGGTCTTCCGCATGGCAGTTGAGAGACCTACCACTGAGCCACCAACGCCCCACTTATCGACATATTATTTAACTATAATATACAGTCCTGTGCAATGGTCTTAGACAAATGCAAATAACTGCTCTAAAGCAAGGATGTTTTCCTTTGCTTAAAACATAGTCTCAGGTAAAATGTCTACAGTTTTATAAGTAAATTAGCTGCTTAATTTTGCTGAATATCCTGCAAAACCAGCCACAGTCCTTTTGAGGGCTTTGGGGCTTTTTTTCATGCACGCAAAATCAAGAAGCTCTCTTTTAGAAAAGAGAAAAGCTCTCTTTTGCTCGGTTAGAAAAGTGGTATTTTACATACTATTCAGCTTTTGTTTCTGGCTGACAGATATTTTTCCGTAAGATTACTATTTTTCCTGGAATGCTAATGTTTCGAAAACAGAAATAATGGTTTTTTTTTTTTTTTTTTTTTGTACTGACCAAAATTTGCATAAAAACACTAAGTGCTTTGCACAGTACTGGATATGATATATGATATGATATATGATATGATATATGATATGATATATGATATGATATGATATATCTGTTTTTTGTTGATGTTTAGGCTATTGAGGGGACATTTGACAAAGAGACATTTGATGAGCTTTGCTGGATGATGACTGCTAAGAAGAACTTCAAGCCCAGTGTTCTTCATGGGGTGTGTTCCCAAAGAGACTGCTTCAAGCTCTTCTGTCTGTTTAACCTGCTTTCTGAGGACCGTTATCCTCTTGTCATCATCCAGCCTGAGGTTTGTGCTTTAGTGTAAGAGAATGAGAGAAGTCATGTGTTATAATAATAATTACAGGTGATAATATGATGATAATCATAGACATTCCTGTGTAAAAGTCATGAGCCACCCATTGTTTCTTATAATGTTTTCAAAAGAGCCAGACTTTCTTGTATTTTTTGAAACTGGGACTCTTATGTAACTTTAAATATTGTTTGAGTGTAGCTTTAGTTTACAGATAGAGAAAGTTAGCAAAATTAAAAGCTAAACCTTATTTAGTTAATGGTTCAGGAGGTCTAGAAACAACCTGATAATATATAGGTTTCAAATTCAGTTCTTGCTTTTATACATTGTATTTGCTTATATTAACAGAGAACTTAACAAGTTGCTAAAACATGAGACAATTAGAGTTGAACTTAAACCATACTTTGGTTTATATTTTCTAGATTATGAAATGATAGGGAGTGTATAAGCTTGCCAAGGAGATAAAAAATAAGACTAAAGATGTGTACCAAAATAATTTTTTTACAAAATAAATAAATAAAGTCGACCTTGCAAAATAAATTTGTTGTTATATTGGTAACAGTTTTGAAAATTCAGGACTGCAGGACTGAGCCTAGATTTTAGAATCCATGGAAAATGCATTGCTAAATATACTTTACAGAAAAGTGTATATAAATATATACTAAAAGAGAGAAGCTTATTTGGTAGCACAGTTTAATCTCGCTTAAAATGTGCCTCAACCAGTAAAACCGAAAGCGTTAATGTAGATAAAATCAGTGAATGACTACGCATAAGAGATACACAGACGCGTGATATGTAACTCATCTGAATCTTCTTCAAGATTAATATGGGAAGGAAGTTGAAGAGGAGTAAAAACGGAACTGAATTTATAGGCCTTCCTGACAAATGCATATGTATCTGTGTTTGCGATCTAGCAAAAAAGGCAATGATTTGCACAACGAAAATCCTGTTTGTAAATAACCTGTTTGTAACTGTTATAAATAATTAAGCATGATTTCTTGCTAGGAGCCATATTCTCAGTTGTAATAATTTTTATCACATTTGTGACCTTGACCCCTTATATGAATGATATTTATGCTCTCAGCTGGATTACCTACTGAAGAAGATCTCCACTGCAATGAGCCAGGAGTGGGACGGGAAGGCACTGGAGGATCTGTTATCCCAGGATCCTTCATTGCAGGATGGCCTATCTGTGTGGATGTTTTTAGAGCATATGAGTGCAGGGCACCTTATGAGGGTGGACAGTAAGGAGGCCTTCAGCCTGGCACTGGATGACATCTTTATGGAGATTTACCACAATGTATTGAAGAAGGTGACTGTCTAATGATGAATAATGATTGTTACTGACTAAACATTAATAATGAGATATGAGTAGATAATGAGACAAATGACAAGCTGCAATTTATTATATTCATATCACAACAGCTCTGCCAGTAATGCTGTCTATATTTCAAATCATAGTGTTATGTTAATATGCTCATTTATCATTATCATTTTTAAGGTAACATGAATGTACAAGCCAACACATAAGGACTTGTATGAGGGACTGTTTTAGTTTAATAAAGAATACTGTACCTTCATGTTGGGTATGCTGAAGTTGTTTGTAAAAAGATATTTTTAACATTTCATATACTGTAAGGAGTCTTCGGTGTCTGCACTTGTAACAGGTATAACAGTAAAGCTGTTACTTTAAGTTTTGTGCCACAGGAAAGTGATCAGGAAAGAGCATTTGAACTTTTATACTTCAGTGTAACTTAATAAGCTGTTTTATTGTAGTTTTTAATTTGTTTATAATAATAACTAAATTGTTATCACTGGTCATTTTTATTTGTTGTTGTTCTGCATTATTGATTAATTACCTTTATTTTTATGTGTTAAATATCCCTAAAATGTTAAGTATTTATTTGCGATAAAGCAATATGGACATTAACAATTTTTTTATTAAATATTCTCTTTCTTTCAGGGTTACATGCTGAAAAAGGGGCAGGTACGTAGAAATTGGCATGAGCGCTGGTTTGTGCTTAAGCCAGGCAGCTTGGCCTACTACATTAGTGAGGACCAGAAAGAGAAAAAGGGAGAGGTCCAGCTGGATGGAAGCTGTGTGGTAGAGGTGAATTATGCTGTTTGTTTGTTTTTTCTTTAAAAATCACTTTATGTATCTCTAAATACTGTATATCTCTGACAGTTTTTTTTAAAAAGAACACAAATGACAGGCTTAACACTTTATCTTGACATACTCTTTGTTCATTTTGCCGAAGCGGTGACTGCAAAAAAAAAAAATCTGGATTTTTGGACAGAAACTTTCTTTAAATATGTTAAACATTTTTTTTTCAATTTGACATCAAAATTTTGTTTAAAGGTGTGATGGAATATGCAGTGAAGAAAGTGAACCTCCACAAAGCTGTATATATTTTTACTTCTGATTTTAATCTTTTAAATCTGTAAAACAAATGTAACAGTATTATTTTGAAGTCAAAGTTATTTTAGGCAATTATAATTGTGCTCTATGTTCTAATTTGATTTTTCTAGTAGTTTATGTTGGATTGTACTTGTTTCTATAAACAAAGGCATATTATTATTTTTTTAAGTCAAACAGAAATAAATCTGTTTATTTGGACTTTATTTTGTCTAAATATTATACAGTATACTGGTCCTTCTCAAAAAATTAGCATATTGTGATAAAGTTCATTATTTTCTGTAATGTACTGATAAACATTAG
>JAQMYJ010000004.1:10329957-10347052 GCA_030014305.1 Clarias laeviceps
CTCTGAGTAAATTTTTAATGAGCTACTTTTTACTTTTACTTGAGTAGATTTTTATAATGGTAACTTTACTTGTACTTGAGTAAAAATTCACAGAAGTAACAGTACTTTTACTTGAGTACAAAAATTTATTATTCTTTCCACCTCTGCATAGAGGTAATTACAGGGTTATTGTTTAATGTGACTTACAGACCATGCCTGATAAAGAAGGAAGACGCTGTTTGTTCTGTGTGAAGACTCCTGGCAGGACATATGAGATGAGTGCTCCCGATCAGAAACAGAGAGTGGAGTGGATTCAAGGTGAGTGCTTACAAATCAGCCATTCTGGCTAAATCTATTATTTTATTTAATATATTTTTTTACCTTGACGTTAAGAGAACTCCAAATAGTATTGTAAGTCAATCATATTTTTCCTAATTTATTTATAATCTTTGTTTTGTTGTTGATGTTTTGTTCAGCATTTCTCACTCACTATTTACACTAGCTATCCAGACAGCACTCCGGCTGAAGACAGAAGGGAAAAGCTCTATGCATTATGAACTAAAGCTGCGCAGACGAGAGCTACGGGAAAACAGTCAAAAAAATGAGACCCAGAGCTGCCAAAGTGGTCCGAGGACTGAACGCCAGAGCAGCCAAAGTGGTCAGAGAAGTGAGCGCCAGAACAGCCAAAATGGTCAGAGAAGCTTGAGCGAGGGCAGTCAAAATGGTCAGAGAAGCTTGTGCCAGGGCAGCCAGAGTGAACAGAGTACTGAAGTCGAGGAGCACAACTCTGTGATTCAGCGTGAAGAACCAGAGAGTGAGGAACCACAGGAGGAAATCATAGACATCATCCAGGTAAGAGAAAGGGATTAAGAATCATGGTGGATACAACTGAAGCTTTTGAGTTGACTAATTTAATGTGTTTTAGCAACACCTGGAATTAGAGGTACAGCGCAAAAAGGATGATGCATGGGAGAAAGAGAAGCAGAAGGAGAGGCAGCAGGAGCTGGAAAGACAGCTGGAGGAAGCAAATAAGGTGAGACACAGATGTGTCCTTTCGCCATTTGTTCTTGACATTGGTGAATGAAATATGATTTTTTACAGCAATAATGTCTATGTGTGTATTAGAATGCGTTTCTAAATTTTATGTTTGACGATGTGCTGGTTGCTGCCCAGGCCAGAGAGAACATGGTGGCTGCACTGGCTAAAATGGAAAGGTTGGTGCAAGAGCAAAAGAAGAGGTTACAAGAGCTAGAACTCACACAGCAGAAACTGGAGGAGGCACTCAACACACAGATCCAGGCCCGGTTAGAGGAGGAGAAGGTTCGACAAGAGCTTGAAAGGTCAGTCACAAATACCTCCTTTTTTTTGACCCTATCAAACATCAAGCTTAAGTTGAAGACAAAGGATCTCTAACCATCACATTAACATTGCCTCAAGTTTTTCTTGAAAAACTGCACATTTACAAATGGCAAATACTAAGGCTGATGGACAACTTCTTCCACCATACCAATAATGTCAATAGCCTGAAGTAGCAATTGTCAGATTTGTGGGTCTTTCCAAGAAAGCTGGGACAATCATTTCTTTCAGGTCTGCAGGCTAGTACCAAAGAAAGACAAAACTTGTTTGCTAAATCCCTTTCGTGCAGGAATCCCAACATTGGATGATCATTTGTAATGATGTTGCAATGGGGCTCACCATCTGGACAGTGTCAGTTTTACATTGCATCTGAAATCTTAAAGTTGAGTCATGCCAACTGGACAACTTTTTAGTTCAGTAGAAACATTTTACTACTCATTCAAGTAGCTTCTTCATTGCATATGAAAGTTAGAATGACTTTAAGAAAATTACAGTATGTTAAAACAATGTAGAATGTTTGACACAAATACAAATACAAATAAGTTGCTCAAAACAACAAAATTTAAACCTTTATTTGGAACATTTATGCCAATTCCCATCCATTTGTACAGCATCCGACCAAATCTCTGGTCCTTTAAGATTCTAACAGTGTTTAGAATTCCTATTCGGAGATTGGGACAACACAACAGCTTCCCACACACATCTCTTAGTGTTGTAATGTTATCTCTCCATTTAAGTTTTTGTTTTTTAAATACAGTATTACCATAAGGTGGTGCATCTTAACTTCCAAATTACTGAACTGTAATTTGTGTTTGTGGCACTTGTTGTTTATGTACACACATTTAACAGCATCAACAGTATATTTCCATGTGGGCTACTGATTAGCAGCGCTCTCACTGCAGTGTCCAAAATCCTGCTCATGCCACCGGGGTGGTATTAATATTGTTATTACGTTGTTTAATTTGTTTAAAGATATTAAGTTGTTTTTGGTCTGACATCATACATCATTTCATCAGAGTAATTCTTACCTGGCAATATGGTGGCTTAGTGGTTAGCACTGTCGCATTCCAGGGTCTCTGGTTTGGTATATGGGCATGTACAGTAGTTACACACACACACACACACACACACACACACACACACACACATACACACACAAAAAAAAACTTTATTATAACATGTTTTTGACATTCCCAAATTGGCCGTAGTTTGTGTGAATGAACATGAGTGTGTGTATGTGTGTGTGACCTGTAATGGACTGCCCCCCTCCCAGGGTGTACCTTGTCTCGTACCTTGAGCGTCCTGGTATACCTCTATATATCCCTTGACAGCCAGACCTCTACAATTGACAACAATAGCTATGTAATGATATTTTATCAGACTTACTTTAGTTTTTGGGTTTGTTACCTTCAAGAAAGATTAGAGAAGTTCACTTTTCATACTATTAAAAGAAAGTACAAAGTAGCGATGTAGTGCTGCTGCATGTCAAAACTGGGTCTTTTGAGTGACATTCCATAATTCCCATAGAATGTTCTGGCAAGGATTAATAACCATGGAGAATAATCAATAAACAACATGTTTAATGAATAATGATTAATATTTTCCAAATTAATTAAACTTTGGAGACTGCGCACAGACATATGTTACCCTGTGCACAGTGCTTGGTCAGCATAGACTATATGTCTTTGTAAAATACAAAGACTAAGAAAAAGGAAAGTCTTACTCATCCACTGCCTGAACTGTCTGGTCTAGTTTCATCTTGTTTGGGTTTCGAGTTGTAGTTCAGGTGTGGATTATGTTGAAACCTGGCAACCCTGCCCACAAGCTTTAAACCTTTTAAACTCTAACAAAAGTAAAAACCTCAGGCTTGTGCAACATTTTTTTTTGTCTTGAGGGATGCACACACACCTGGTATCAGGCTAAACCAATCTAGATATATGTTCTTAAAAAATAAAAAAACAGGCATCTTCTATTTAAATTAGTTTAAAACACATTATTTGTTCATTCCGAATCATTCATACTGTATGTACTCTGTACATCTCTAGTGTATACACATTTGTTTGTGTCTCTCACAGTGTACTGGAGGAAGAAAGAAGGAAACTGTCTGAGTTGATGTTCCATCAGAGACAATTAAAGACTCCTGATATTGCTGAAACATCGCAGCAGAAAACCCATCAGCCGCAAAAAGACGAGGATAACATGCATCCCCCTGAATCCTCTAGCTCCCAACTACCACCGTGGTCCTCTCAGGTTCTTACAGAACCAGTGGAGATACATGAGTACAATGTGGAGGTGAGAGATAAGGGATGGAAAATGAGTAGACATTGATTCATATAGACTAATTATTTGGTCAGCCCCTTTCATGCAAGCACAACTGTAATTTGTTTAAATTTCTCTCATTGCGCAGAAAGTGTCTGAGAATTTTTCTAGAGGCCCACATATGAGACAATGGAACGTCCAGCTCAACCGCCTTATGAAGCCGATCACACCAGCAGGTAACAAATTCACACGAAGCATTACACAGTAGCAGGTAGAGCATTTGTAAAGTTCAGCTTGTGTTAAAATCAGGGGACACTGACCAAGAAAATTGCCTGGTATGGGTGGGCCAGTGCACTAACTTTGTCCATGTGATCCTGCAATCCCACTGGCATCCTTGTTTGCAGAGACAGTCTGACTCCCAGACTCAACACATGATTCAGCTGTTGATATTACGTGAATTTGTTCTTTTCCCTTCATCCATGTGTAGACAAGATGGAGCGTCTGACAGTGAGGTCCAACTATCACAAACATGGTGAGGCTCTCACCAGCACGGAGTTCATTCTGAAGTACCAATCAACTGTCGCTGAAACAGAATCCTCCAACAGCCAGTTACGAAAGAGAGAAGAGGATGTGGGCACACATGAACCAATCAGTGCATCTCAGGTTGAGGAACTGCAAACAAACAGAAAACAGATTGAGCAGGGCAAAGATTTTGCATAGAGAATCACTGACACAAGCTCACCAAGTAAAATATCTGTGAGATTTGTTATTAGTAGCAGTTTTACCATCTGTCATAAGTGGAGTTAAATGTATAGAAATTGTAGTTATAGGTACACAACAATATAGTGTTTGCAGAAATGTTGGTCATCTACAGTACAGTGTGTGTGTGTGTGTGTGTGTGGGAGGCGGGGTGGGGATTGGGCATGGTGTTGTGGTTGACAAATGTAAACACTCATTTATTTACAGGCATTTCTCTAAATTTAGACAATGCTCATTTTTAGGCTTTGTTATTGTTAGTCTAAAGTTTATTTTGTAGTCAAATCGGGCAGTGGCACTGCCTCATTAGAAGCTGATAACCTATAAGGTAATTCTAGGATTGTGTATGCAACAAGACAATTTGTAGATAAATAATGATGAAAGCAATAAATTATGTCCCCTGGTTTGCCGAACCATTTTTTAAAATTATTTCTTCCTTTACTTATGTACTTGTTATTACACCAGTATAATCTGATGCATGTCATACACCACATATTTCCTGTTTCATGGTTTATTATCTACATCAGCATTTTATACTGCTTGAGTTGTACAGAACAAATTGAATTTAGTTCTGTGTGTTTGTTCCCCTGAGTGAAATCTATGATGAAATATAAAATATTATAACACACACTGCCTGGCCGAAAACTAAAAAAAAAAAAAAGAAGTCATACTCCACGATTTCATTCAGCTCCTTTAGCTTTAATTACGGCATACAATATGGTGACCAGGTTTTAATAATTTTTTCATAACACAGTACATTTCTACCTATCTCATTAGTGGTAGGATCATGTCCAATACTGTGACTCCTCTTCTAAAGCAGCAGCCTTTTTTGTCTAGGCAGTTCGGCATATCTTAATTTGTATTATTTTATGATAAAGTGATTGAATTCTTTTATCTTTTCTTCTTTATGCTCTATTGATTACCATAGGTTCTATGTTAGTGCCTGTTTGTATCTCTGTGGATGGCCAGTAGAGGAGGCACTTGCTCTGAAATTACTTGCTTCCTGATATTTAGAATAATTCACATTATAACTGAATCCTTGGTCTCGTTGTCATCATTTGCCCTTCCACATCGAATAAGTCATTACTCATCATATATTAAATTCATATTCCCCAGCTCTGGGTCAATTCCATTCAATTAAAAAATGCAGTAAAATAACTATCACTATCACTCTCTCATGCGCAAACACTTTTTTAGTCCTCAGTGTTGAAAATATTCATGCCGTCTATATTTGGTTCTGTGGATGCTGGCGACTAAGTGGATCTTAGTCTGCAAGACATCACTCCCGGCCACAAAGATGAATGATGGCCTTCTGTGCTGGTTTTGGGAAATAATCAATAGCATGACTGTAAATGATCTTTGAGAAACAGCCGTGGTTTGTGATTTTCCAAAATCTGATCTTTTCTCATGGTTTGGAATCTTTCTGCTTATAATCCTTATATATGTCTTTTACATGTGCTAGCTTAACCACCTGAGGTTTTCATATGCGAATATAAACTTTACTTGTTGCATTAGAAGATTTCTAAGAATTATATAATGTATGTATTAGACCTATTCATGATTTTAGAATTATGTAGCTCAAATTTACAAGCTTCTAATGATCATATGCCTAATAAAACCCAATGTCGAGTCCTGACCTCAAAAGACAGCATGTCCAGGAATACCAACGTTTCAGTTTTGCTTTATGAAAGCTTAAATTCTTAACGTAGCTTCAGAAATTCCTGCTATGAAGTATCTAGCAGTGGTACACACGGACAACATTGGACGGATCCAACCCCTGCTTGTAAACACACAACACAAGCCGGATACTTCCATTCATATTTGAGGCAAACAAGAGAGCATGTTGAGAGTCAGACATCTCTAGTGACAGATGTGATTGCAATTTGGCGACATGTGAGCTCAAATGTCACAAGCACTCTCTTAAGAAAAAGAGCAGTTACAGAATTAAAACGGGGGACATTTGTTTGTTAGCAATCAGCCTTTTTTTTTAAATAAGCTTCTAAGGAAAAAGAAAACTTCTGGCACCCTAGTACTCCACTTTCCCCATTAGTAAATCAGGGTCAGATGAATAAGCGATTAGAAGGCGTTTCAGATGGAGATTATTGGGAACTGGAAAGACAAAAGCCAGATGCAAGATTTCTAGAAAAGGGTTTTTGCCTCCTAGGGGGAAAACACCTATCAGCTGCTCTACCAGAACTGCATAACATTGTCAGTAATGGATTTTAACAGCTTTGCTATTTTCGTTCTCCTTATTTTTCCAGTTAACACAAACAGTACGTGCATGTGTGGGGATTTGTAAATAATTGCGAATTACAACTGAATTTTATAAACTGAATTGTATATTTGAAAAGTTTTCATTCAATTATTTTCTGCAGTCATTGCTTAATCTTGGTCAGGTTATGATAGATCCAGAGACTATCCTGGAATTAAGAGGAACAAGGAGAAATACACTAGTTAGGGAAGCCAGTTCTTTAGTGGGCACCATGTGCATGCACACACACGCGTGTGTGCGCACACACACACACACACACACACACACATTTATTACAATTGACATCTGTTATGACAAGTAAAAAGCCAAATTACTTCCCAAACTAAAATGTATTAAGGAGTCTTATTAAACCACTACACATTCAAAAGCTAGATTTAGATGTTCTAGTATTTCCATTTAGCCGCTTGCTCAGTAATCATTTATTTCCCACATTCAACTCCCCTCTGCTCAGAGTCACCAAATACAGATATGATCGTTGTGTCTATATTGGGGTTTGGTTGCCGTAGCACACCATGTTGGTATTAGCTTTGGGCCCACCCTAGCCAGAAGATCACTGTCTAATACACAACCACCTGTAATTATATTCTTTAGCCTCAACCAACTTCCTCTGGTGCATTTCCTAGGGCAGAAAAAAATTTAATGGACCACAGACTAGTAAGCCAACAACCAAAAATACACTAGCACTCATGAAAATTTATAAGTGAAAGTTGCTCTTGTTGTTACAGCTGCAATACTTACCCTTGCAATGTTGTGAAAAATGGAACGGTTGATCTAAAGCCCTTTTGAACACTTGATTTAGATCAGAGGTGACCAACTCCGGTCCTGGAGGGACAGAGTCAAACAGAGTTTGATGATTTCCCTCCTCAAAGACACCTGATTCAACTCACCACTTAAATACCAGGTTCAGGAGGTATGTGTGTGAGCAAAATGGCCAAAATGTGCAGGACTGCAACCTCTCCTGGTTTAGATGAATGAGTATCAGATGGCCTGGTTTATGTTGCAGTTGATGTACATTTCTTAGTGTGCTTCTATAATAATGACATCATAAAACATTACTGATAGATACTGAAAACATTTACTTTAATTTTTACCGCTTTAAAGTTTGCACAGCTGTAGAGGTGCTGGTGATAACTGAATGGTTCACTAAGTTACAACCAGAGCTTGTAACCATTTTCCATTCCACAAACTGAGTTGTCTTTTTATTAGGTATACCAACCATGTAGAAGCTCTCTTTACGTATACTAATAAGGAGTGTTGTCCAATCTAGTCCATCAGTAGAAAGGATCAACATATGACTAGGAGAGCAAGAGAGTATCTCTCTCACCAAGAGAGCATGGCCAATTTTGCTCTCTCGGCTTCTGGGCACAGTTGGCTTGTGATGAACTTGGGATCACTCAAAGATTTGGTAAACTCTTTTGAAACTTTTGTAGATGTTTGAGTCATCGAAGGAAATCCAATAACATTAACTAGAACTGGAATGAGCAGTACCACTATTCTTAATTGATAAATTGTGAGGCAACTCAAGCCACTTTGTAGGAACTCACAAGAGCGTACATGATCGATGCAAAGCGGTTCCTCAGCTGTACTACATCCTAATCATGCTGAGCCAGACTTGGGCACAGTCGTTAAAAGCAGAATTGGCTGAATTTATGAACATTTGTAATGGATAAGGCTCCGGGCACACTAAGCCATGTTTCCACTATGTCCTCAAAAAAATTGTGTGAACGAAGTAAGTATTGTCTCCCTTGACATGGAGCTGCAATCCTTTTTTTTATGTATCACAGTACGAACTTGGATGGACATACTGTACATATAAGGAGATATGGCATTGATCAGTTAATGGCATAAATAAAAACTCATACATACTTGACTTTATGTATTACAAGCATGGTGCAGATAGGAATGAATGGATGGCGTTCTGACTGAGTAGTCATTGGAATGTCACTGGGCTGCTGCTATGTCAATGAAGTTCTCTGCTATGACTGTAGTAGGTCCATGCCATGCTGTAAAAGCCCACATTAAGTTCTTTATTTTGCCACGTTTATGGTACACATACAACAGGTTACAAGCTTGTCTATGACATTCAGTGTTAGTACTGGACATAATTCTTTACAACATCACTTCATGAAAAGCACTGGTCATGTCGTGGTATTTATATCAACCTGCCGAACACTTGACAACATATTAAGCATGTCATAAGCGCCTGGTAAGAGCGCAGCGTGATATGATCAGGCACAGTAATAACTTGGTTCGCTCACACTGGACCTGATGAGTGTGTGTGTGATCATGTGCATAATAGGAGATAATTAACAACATGATAGACACATTGAGGATCTGACAGGGATGTGGCTAGGAAGTAGTATAAACTTTATAAATGCACATTTCTCCATTTTTGACCCCATTCCTGCTGTACTGCTGTGTTTTTTTTAAGAGGCAGTGGGAACTCCATTGTCTTCCTTGGAACGTAACAGGGTCTTAGGCATGATACAGCCTTAAATTCAAGCTAACCATTGCCAAGAAAACCATAATATACATACAGTAACTGAAAAACTGAATGACCAGGACTGCTCTCTTGGTTTCTGGCCACAGTCGGCTTGGGATCGCTCAAAGATTTGGTAAACACTTTTGAAATAATGTACACTTTTGAGTCATAATATATATCAAGAAAATCCAATTACAATAAATAGAACTGGAATGAGAAATGCCATTCTCCATAACTGATACATTGTGAGGCAACACAAGCCACTTTAGGAACCATGTCCATTATTAATACTGAATTTGTGAAAAAAAAAAGTCTATAGGGATATGGATGGCAAAGCTTTTCCTCAGCTGTAATACATCCTCTATAGTGGATGCAGTGAGAACTTCATGGTCTTCATTGGAATGTGACAGAACCTTACGGTGGGGTTACATTTGTTTTCATTTCTAAATGAAATTGGATTCCTATTTGGGGATATATCTAGGATTTAAAAAAAAAAATCATAAAAGAAAACACAATAGTTCTTCTTACCAAGCTAACCATTGCCAAGGAAACCATAATATACATAACTGAAACACTGAAAAAAAACCTAACAAATTAACTTCTATTTGCACACCAACCATCATCTTCATACACCAGAGAATCACTTCGCAACAGCTAACAATGCAAGTCCCTATAAAGAAAACCACATAATGAAAGCCGTACCACACATTTCAAGCATATGACACACACACTTAAGAAAAAATAAAATACATTGTTTAAATTGGGAAATAACCAACTGATGCATTCTCAACAGGCAGTTTAGCTAGAATAAAAAATGCTTTTTAACAAATAACTTGCATTTTTCCTGTATTGGTCAATGGTATATGATCTCAAGCAATAACAATGCATACCATGCATCTCTGTAGTCTAACTTGGGACTGTGAAGGCCAATGATGACCATTGTATTTATCCCCCTTTTTTTTTTTTTTTTTTACCACTGTGAGACCTCCAGTCAACATTCACACACTCATTTACACACTATGGGCAATTTGGGAACGCCAACTAGCTTTATCTGCATGTCTTTGGACGGTGAGAGGAAACCACGAAGAGAACATGTAGACTCCATGCACACAGACCTGTGGTGGGAATTGAACCTGGACCCTGGAGGTGCAAGTCGACAGTGCTGCTGACCAATGCCACAGTGCCGCCAACAATACATACAGTAATTTCCTTGTAACAGAACATGTAGTCTAAACATGGCTCCAAGATAAGCAGGTTTATGTCATTTAAAAATAAAATACAATATAAGAATAAAAAATAAAATGGGTTTAAAGCTTAAAAACAATTGCCTGTAAAATTATTCAGTAAAATTGTAGAACTTAATAAAGAACAGAATACATGTAATTAATAATAATCATAATAGTAATAATAATAATAATTCAGACATTTTTTTAATTGTATAACAAAACAGAGCGAAGTCACCTCTTAATCGGTCCTCTGCCGCTGAGATGCCAAAAACGTCACTTCCGCTGCCACGAGCTCGCGCGGAATGGACTTTAATTTTGAAATTTGTCAGCGTGGTGATGCGCGTTTCACTGTAAACTTACTGAAAGCACATGCTAAGCATGAACTCCGTGATGGATGAAGTGCTGTGTGCGGCCAGACTGACTGTGGATCATTTGTCCTCTTTACAGAGTGTAACGAAGGCTTTAAGAGATGAGCAGCTCAGGTGCGAAAACATTATCTTGGAGATGAAGTGGGAGTGCACATCTACTTACAGTCACATCTGTTACAATTAGCTTAGCTAACCTCAGTGCTCTGTCATAACTGTTTCCAGATATAATATAGTTAATAACAGAATGTGTGACTGTGGGCTGCAATGGTGCCTGTTATTGTAGACATAGAGAGAGTATACAGTAGAGTTTATGCAGTGGTTATTATAGCAGTGTTTCCTGTTTTAATGTTTTTAGGTCAACACGTCAATCATTAAAATTGAATTTACTTCACTTACCCTTTAAGAAACATATATAAATATATATTTTTATTTTTTTGTAAATATTAGGGATTAGAATCACCAGTCACCAACCGATGTGGTAATATCGCGATACCCAGTTACCGATTAGATTAATATCGCGATTCTATAAGTATAACGATTTTATAAATATCCTGTTTCGATGTTGCTTTTTCCCTCGATTTTGGTACAATTTTAAATATTTTTTATAATGTTTAATGAAAAATTAAATGTAGCCCGTTTCATATACCATACTATTTTTCACGTAAAAACCTGTATTTAAACAATACAAACAAACTTCAGATACAAGAGTTTTTCATTTCACTTAGCAGCATGTATTGCTTTCATCTGTCATAATTATTATTTCAAAACAAACATAGCAAATAATCAACTCCTTACACACGGGATTAAAATATAGAAGTAGTTTAGAGTGCACTACTTGCAGGATTATAAAGAAACAGTGACGTTTTTACCGCCTCAGATGCCTCCGAAGTCTCAAAGCTCAACTTGACAGAGAGCACACGGGCACACGCGGTTTCTGCATTTCTTTTGTGCCACTCGGAGGTTTCTGCACTTTGCAACGAATCGGTTATATCTGAGGCTGTTCGGCTAATCTTCGGTCATGGCAAATCAAACTGAAAACCAGCCAGTTCTAGTCACTGGTCTTTTGTAAGTCGCTCTGTATAACAGCGCCTGCCAAATGCCTAAATGTAAATATAAATGTTTGATTGACTGATTCATCTCTATTACAAATATAAAATATATTTGTATTTAAAATAATTTTTTAGTTATTAGTCTTTAATGCATACATACAGCACTGTGCAAAAGTCTTAGGCGCCATATTATCTGTAGTACAAATGTTATATACAGTACCGGTTAAAGTTTGGACAAAAGTTTGTAAATATATTTTTCCAATATTTTTTTTTTTCCAAAAATACTTTCTTTTTTGGATTTTTCAAAATTAAGAGAACACATAAAGGTCAGCTGTTCTTGAAGAACTCATATGCTCCAGCATACTCAGTAAAACCTAACAGCTGTTTTACTTTAAAACTGCACAAATCTGTATCTAACACTACTGATTATGTTCAAGCTAAAAGTTTTTACACCAAAAATTGACTGTGTTTATTTTATTACATTTTAGTGCTCCTCATAGAAGTTTCTGTTATGTAGAAAGTCATCTTTCTTATGAATACTGGATTTTATGGTCACAAGACATTTGCACAGTACTGTAACTAAAACAGCTGTTAGGTTTTACTGAGCATGCTGGAAAATATGAGTTCTTCTGGTAACTTTGCCACACTTGCTCCTTTCTATTTTTATGCAATGCCCAGGAGCCTACATTAGGTTTATCTTTCCATCTGAAAGCTGATCTGTCATGTAATATGTTTCTTTCTTTACAGGCTTGCAAATATTATTCTGTAATGTTTTATTTATTTTAAGTTATTTCTGGATAGTGATTGGTTTTGGACATCATAATGCAGACATGAACAATATGACAATTAACATTTGTACTATAGGTAATATGGTGCCCTTTGCACCAATACTTGCATATTGCTATATAAAATATAATGTTTTGATATTGTCAGAATGTATTCAAACTATTACAGATGTTAAAAGTTCAAAGTAAACATACCTCACTCAGTGACAGTGTTATGGATTAATCATAAATAATATTTTTTAAAACCTTATAAATATCTAATTAGGATGATTTATAAATATCTAATTAGGATGATAATGAGTTAGGAATTTCATTGAGCTGAATTGATGTCAAAGTTGACTGACAAACGTGAGACTGCATATAGTATTAGATTAATTACAAGCAAAAAAAAAATTCCCAAATTTGATTAAAGTTAAGATGACCATGGGTGAGGGAACAAAACTCCCAGCTTTGTACAGAGTTTTTCAGTACACTGAACCCTGGACAAGGAGTGTGTGAATCTAGAGCCACAGCCACACCCCAAGAACTGTGCATGAGGACGGAATACTGTAAATCCTGGATGGGACATTGGTCCATCACGTGGCACCATTTACATTGGCAGGTTTGACATAGGGCAATTTAGTATAGCCAGTTCATCTTTTGGCATGTTTTTAGAGGTGGGAGGTAACAAAAATTAAATAAAAGTGTTTGTAAAACTAAAATATACATTCAGTTATTTGCAAATAACAATATCATCACAGACTTTTAGGTTCTTAAGTGCTAAGTATCACATTATATATCATACCTTAGTGTTTAAGGTTGTTGATACTGATCCCAACTTCCTAACAGAGAATTCAAGATAATCAGAAAGAAAATATCCATCACCCACAGTTACTGTATTTGACATTAATAGAATTTAATATAAATAAGTGCCCTTAGTGTTTCTTTTAATCATTATGGTTAGCAGAATATTTAGTGTTTGAATACAAGATCTGGATTATCAGTGCTGCAGGAAGGCAAATGTTTTCACATTACCTTGAATTAATAATTAAGATCACATTAGAGAATGTACAACATAAAAAATACTTAATCAGGCGTATGTGTGGTGTGTTGTGGCCCTTACATTACAGTGCTGTATTTCTGCTCCCAGGTGTGGTATGGAGAATGAGGTCCTCCACAGTCTTTCTGCACTTTTATTAAGACTTTCTGTTAATCTTCAAGAGGACCATGAGGCACAGATGGTACCAATTTGTCTCCAGCTTACAGCCGAGTGCTTCCGAGCGCAGAGAAATGCCTGTGTGCAGTGTCCTCGCAACCAACACATTCTACGGTAACTTACAGTACCTTGCATCTTACTGGTGGGTTTATTAAAGATTGCACCAACAGCGCTTAGGCATGAGCATGCACAACATTTACAATTAGCGTAGCACAGGCATACTGTCAAATTCTATACTTTTTTTTATGGAATCTTTATTTAAATCTTAGCTGTGTCATTGTAAATGGAGGTGTGGTCTGTCATATTTACATATTTAAGCATCCCAAGCGTGTCAACTGTTGGTCTCATGTATCAAACTAAATACAAGCTAATTTATTTGTCAATCGATAACAAGAGCTTTTACATACAGTACAGGAAAAATCTTTATTAAAGTCCAGTTTAGAAAAACATATTTATCCTTTAATTACTTCATAAATTGTTTACATTTAGATATAAAGTACCTCACTAATGGAAGCCTCTATCGATAAATCATATAAACCATATAATAGGCATGTCCTGGCATTATAATCATTTAATGGACACCAAATAAGCACTCTTTGCAACCATAGTAAGCAAAAAAGCAACAGCAAGAGACTAAATCAGGTTCCAGTCCTGTCAGCCATGCACAGTATTCTGAGGATATCATGGGCAAGGACTTTCGCAAACTGGACAGATATTGACTGGAAAAAGATCACATAATATTTATTTATTTATTGCGTCTTCAACTGTTCAGTTTTGGTGAGTTCAATGCTAGCATCCATATTCATGTTTTTGGCTGATAGTAGTAAAACTACTGTATCTATGGTCTTTTTCTGTTGTAGCCTATTTGTTAAGGTTTGTTGTGTTGTTCTATCTGAGATGCTTTTCTGTGTTGCTATAGACTTAGCAATCTTATATCATATCAATAAGACTTGTCCACCAAAAGAACTGTCTTTATTCTTTTTTGTTTTTCCACACCATTTTGTGTCAACTTTAAAGTTGATTGTATGAAAGATTCCCAGGAGGTCAGTTCTTTCTTAAATACTTAAACCAGCCCATCTGGTACCAACAACCTCATCACATGCAAAGTCCCAGAGATCATACTTCTCATTTTCCCCTTCTGATGTTTGATGTGAACATGATGCTCTTGATGTGTATCTGCAGGATTTTATTCTTAGTGCTGCTCCTCATAATTGACTGATTGGATAACTGCAGAAATTTGCAAGTGTATAGGTGTTCAGCAGACTCCCTGCCATTTCCCACAAGCTGCCAATGTGCTTTTGAGTGAAGGTGTCACTTTTAATCTGTTCTCAATAGGGATCAGGGTTGTATCCAGGTAACACTAAAGATTCTAGGAAAGTTGCTTAGCCTTGTACCAGGAGCCTCTGATCATCATTTTGAAGGTAAGTCTATTATGTGTCAAATGATATTTAAAACCTAGCTATGTTTTGCTTATAATGGTCCTGATTCTTATCTGACTAGTTCAACACAATGCTGTATGATCATGTGACATTTCTGTATAGTACATTTACATTCCAGAGTGACTGTTGTATTGTAGTTTGACATTGCAACAGATCTAATATCTTGTTTTGGCAGCACTTCGATGTGGAATTCAGTTTCTCGGCAATGCCGCAGTTGGGAACCAACTATGCAAAGATGACATTTGGGCCTGTGGTTTTCCACACATGTTTTTGTAAGCGAATTTACATCACCCAAACCAGGCCTGCTTATTTCATTATGCAGGTCCCCATAATAGTGAGACTGGTTCCATAGATTTTGTGCCAGGAATGCTTCTGAATCAGGCCTTCTGTTGTCTTTTCAGGGATCTTTTGGAAGTGAGTGATGAGAAGGCTGTGGCATATGCGTGCATGGTCATATACACCTGTCTGGATACAGAGAAGACGGAGCAACTGGGCAAGGATCCTATCAAGCTGAAAGTAGCTCTGAAGATCAGTGAGCTGTGTCGGACCCTGCCAGATATCGACTGGACGTAGGTTGCGTTTAGCAGATCTGGTTATCGTACTTTAGGCTCATCTGTTAGCCATGGAAATCTTGTATAATTGTGATAAAATAATTGTGGTTTGGTTTTGCAGAGTATTGATTGTCACACAGTATTTCCTCAAATCCTCTGAGTTGACTGAGAAGCTGTATAAAGAGATGGATCATAATGAAAGGTAGAAACACTTGGCAGCTACCATTTTTAAGAACTGGAGATTGAACTGACTGAAAAGATTAATTTCCTTTTATATGGACAAATAACTGCTTTAATACAAACATGTCCTCTGCTGCGTCCTTTGAAATTAATTTTGAAATGAAACCCCTATACTGTATGGATCATCATTATGGATCATCATTACCGCCCTAAACAGGAGGGGTTTAGACCAATAACAAAGTGCAAATGTTTGATAGCTTATACTGTGGCACATCTATGAGGCTGCTGATTTGCCTGCTAAAGTCTGTCATTAGAATGAACATGCATAGTATTTTGCTTTGTTCATTTTCCTTAATAGCAGGGATTTTATAATTCCATGTTAAAACATATTCTGTGTACTTACTATGTATTCTCACTTGCTTTTGAAAAGGCTTACATTACTGGAGCTTGTGTCAGCCCATCTTGGAGAAGTTAAAGAGGATGAATGTGTGATTCCACTGAGAACAGCTCAGTTTTTCGCATTGTCTTTCCAGCACCACTGCAAGGCTGTTTTCTCTCTCATCTCCGTCTCGTCAGCTGATGAGCAGGTAATTATCTTCTCTAACTTCACCATATGGTAACACAGATTCGGGATGAATTTACCACAGAGTCAACTGATATCTCATTTGGTTTGTGTGAATAAGGCCTTGGCAGTGATCAGGCTCCTGGATATTCTCTGTGACATGACGTCAGGACTGAGAAAGTTTATGGCTCTACAGGATCATCCGGACCTTCTCCAAACAACAATTGGTAATTACGTTGTGGTTGGTCAGCTTACAGAATTTACTTTTTAAATCTTAGCAACACTTTCCTTAAACCTCATCCAAAAATTATTCAGTGCACAACTTATGAAATTGTAAGAGATACAAAGAACAGGCGACTGGCCAAATAAAGCATCAGGTTTTAATAGTTTTGCTGTAACTAATTTTCAGTAAAGATGTAGTTTAAAAAAATCAGAGAAGATAATGTTTTTTTATACATTGTTGTGGTGGAGACTGATTGGCCTTTCCAAGTTGCCCGTAGTGTGTGTGTGTGGTGTGTGTGTGTGTGTGTGTGTGTGTGTGTATGTGTGTGTGTGTGTGTATGTATGTGTGTGTGTATGTATATGTATGTGTATGTGTGTGTGTGTGTATGTGTATGTGTGTGTGTGTGTGTGTGT
>JAQMYJ010000004.1:10351950-10379807 GCA_030014305.1 Clarias laeviceps
CACACACACACACACACACACACACACACACACACACACACACACACACAGAGATGGAGCTGGACGGAGAGAGGGAGGCGGGCTTTATGAGCTTTTTCCTTTCGCTTTATGAAACACTAAAGTGGCTCTAATTGAATTTCCACAGTTTTGCGGTAGACAGAGGGGGAGTTTAACACACCGCAGAGAGACGTGTGTGTGTGTGTGTGTGTGTGTGTGTGTGTGTGTGTATGGACAGGGAGTACCTGGGGTTCCACCACGAGTGTGTTTTCTTGACTGGTTTATATTTACACATGTATGGAAAGCGAGCGCTCGTTAAAGGTTCCTCAGAGCCGTAAAATTCCCTGTGACTCCGCCCACAAACCCACTGTGAGTTCTGCTCTAGTCCTCTCCAGAGGGGCGCATTCTCCATACCGCCGCTTCAGAATTAAACACAAGTAACACACACCTCAGGGGGCACTGGAAAAATAGGGTGGCAGTGTTTTTATATATATATATATACACTGTATATAGTGTGTGTGTGTGTGTGTGTGTGTGTGTGTGAGAGAGAGATACAGATCACATTTTTATTTTTAAAACAAATAACCTTTCACATTTTTGCAAATAAGTAAAATAAAAATTATTTTAAATATTAAATAAATTAATAAACTAAAGAAAGCAAACTTTCATATTTTACAAATAAGTAAAAATGCAAATGTTCAAATTTTTACAATTAAACAGAATAATAAGCAAAATAAAGAAAAATACAGAAAAGCACATTTTACAAGTAAAAATAAAATTTTTCAAAAATGCTGAAAGTTTAAGAAAAACGGAAACTTTCAGAACAGAATTAAATCTCGGTGTATAAAACAGATCTAAAAGTTTAAATAATTGAGAATATATCATTTTATTTAATTTATTTTATTTAAAAAGTCACATGCTCAGATCATTTATTTAAAGAGAAATTTAAATTAATGCTTCATTAATTAAGTTTCTAGTTTCATGTTCATTTCGTTCCAGTCGCTCAATGATTTTAATGTGCTGCTTTTCAGGACAAAATAATTCACAATATTAATTATAAATATGAAGTAACTAATGAGGAAAAATACAAAGTGCAGCGTTTCAGCTCTAATCCTACTTTTAATACTAATTCATAAAAAAAATTGTGTGTCTGTCTGTTTATACGTGTGTGTGTGTGTGTATACGTGCGTGTGTGTATACGTGCGTGTGTGTATACGTGCGTGTGTGTATACGTGCGTGTGTGTATACGTGCGTGTGTGTGTACGTGTGTGTACGTGTGTGTACGTGTGTGTACGTGTGTGTACGTGTGTGTACGTGTGTGTACGTGTGTGTACGTGCGTGTACGTGCGTGTACGTGCGTGTACGTGTGTGTACGTGCGTGTACGTGCGTGTACGTGCGTGTACGTGCGTGTACGTGCGTGTGTACGTGTGTACGCACGTGTGTGTGCACGTACGCGTGTGTACGTGCGTGCGTGTGTACGTGCGTGCGTGTGTACGTGCGTTCGTGTGTACGTGCGTTCGTGTGTACGTGGGTGTGTACGTGCGTGTGTACGTACGTGTGTGCGTGCGTGTGTACGTACGTGTGTGTGTACGCACGTGTGTGTGTGTGTGTACGTGTGTGTACGTGTGTACGTGTGTGTGTGTGTACGTGTGTACGTGTGTGTACGTGTGTACGTGTGTGTACATGTGTGTACGCACGTGTGTGCGTGTGTGCGTGTGTGTGTACGTGTGTGTGTGTGTGTATGTATGTATGTATGTGTGTATGTATGTGTACGTGTGTGTGTGTGTGTGTGTGTATGTATGTATGTATGTATGTGTGTATGTATGTGTGTATGTATGTGTACGTGTGTGTGTGTACGTGTGTGTGTGTGTGTGTACGTGTGTGTGTGTGTGTACGTGTGTCCGAGCCTGGGGGAAAAAGTCTTTTACACCCTATTTTTTGTTGGAACGCATTTACTATGGCGTACATTTACCAAGGAATAATTTCAACATCTTTATGCAATGTTACAACATGTATTTCCTTTTAGAGTTGCATTAAATTTTGCCCGAGCTCTTGCATTGATGGTGGAAGAATTAACAAATTCCATAAGGTCTTCGCCAGAACATCCCAAGGACATTTAATGGGTTTAAAGTCAGGAATCATATGTGAAAAAGATTCCTCATGTTCCTAGAACCACTATTTGGTAATTTGAGCCTTGTCATTATTCTCCTGAAATATGCCTGTACCATTAAGTAAGTAGAACTTCATAGATGTGATAACCTGGTCATTCCGTAATTCAGGTCAACTGACTTCATATTATTGCTACAGAACGTTAAGGAGACTAGATCTGACCAACTGAAGCAACCCCAGATCATAACACTGCCTACAGAATCTTGTACAGTGGGCATTACTTCTTACCCTGATGCACCCATCATTCTAGAATAGGGTAAATTTGCACTCATCAGACCACATGACCTTTTCCATTGGTCCAAAGTCCAATCTTTATGCTGCATAGCATTTTTCCTGACTAGTCTCACTAAGTGGTTTTCATAGGGCCACAAAGATGTTTAGTTCCAATCCTGAGTTCTCACCACACTGTACACATGGAAATGCTCTTAACTTCACTATTAAACATATGTTTCTACAGTAAAGTTTTTACAGTACAACTTCACCAAGCGTTCAGTGATCTCCAATCACAGTCATTTGTGATATTTTTTTTTTTTTCTAATAACATTTCTTCTATGGTTCAGCACATGAACCATGGTATCCTGGTATCCCTCCAGGTTTTAATAATGTTAACCCAGTTACAGTAATTTTAGCAATCTCCGTAGTTGTTTTCTTTGGTCTTTTTTCTATGACATTACATGAGGTTAAGATGTTCAAAAGAGAAACATTTAGTTGATCATTAACTTTAAAAACTAAAAATTGGTTAAGGCATTTCTCAAACTACCACCCATCTGCTTATATGGCTTTATCATCTCATGCTACAAAACACAGTATTTTTACAAGTTCAAGGCTGTATGAAAATATCAGGCTGTCTTCAGTCCATCTGTACTCTTAAAGGAAAACTAAAACATTGTAAAGCTTTAAGGGTTTCCCAAAAACACCAAAAGAACTCTTTATAGTTCTGAGTTTAACTGGTGTGTGTGTCTGTGTGTGTCTGTGGTTTTGTGTGATTGTGTGGTGCTACTGTAGATCAAAAAGCTTAAGATGGCCTTGCACTTGTTTACGCTCTCGGAAGACCAGATAAGTTTCAGCGATTATCTTGATTCCAAAATTATAAAATAAAATCCTAGAGTAAGCCCCACATTAGATGTAAAGCATTTGAATGGGCTATTCGTCAGATTCTGTGGTTATTCAAATGCCCCTGACTGGAAAGAGTCTATTTCTGGACAGTTTGTCTCATTCAGAAAACACATAAAGCAGTCATCTCTCTGTATGCCACTGCTGGGAACTTACTCCACCACTAGGTCATACTCCATTACAGCTACACGCTACATTGTACCATGGTTAGAGACACAGGGGACGACAGTACATGATTTATCTCTGAATTTGCTCTGTCTGCTGTTTTTTTTTTTTTTTTTAGTGAATCTGCCATTTGGTATTTTTCCATTTGAATATTTCACAAGGATATTGCATGAATAAAAAATGCACTTCAGGTACTATGCATATCCTTAGCTGGAACAAGATTACATCATTAAAAGTGTTTTATATTTAACGCCTAGACATATTGCCTTAATCTCATAAAATTTTAAGTGGTATTGAGTTGGTTTTCTGGCATTCTTCTACGCAAATACAAAATGACCTTTCTATCATACACTTATCTACATATTATTGTTTGCCCTCACTATACTATCTTAATATCTTTTATGGTATTAGAGCTCCTGAAGGAAGTGCATTTTCTGGGGAAGGCCAGTAAAAATGTGTTCAGTGCAGCACAGGATTTCTCTCTGATGTCATCAGACAAAGTGGGCACACACCCTGCTCTCAGCTTTAAAGCACACCTCATCCGGCTGATTGGAAACCTGTGCCACGGACACGCAGCCAACCAGAACCAGGTACATCACAAGCAAATCATACAAATTCATGAAAACAAGAATATTATTAATGTGTTGTAACAGTAAATGAAACAAACGTGAGTTAACATTACAATATACTGTACATAAATCTATTTTATTTCTAGCATCATCAAACGTGTTCCTTTAACTGAATAAATATATTGCACTTTATTAAAAAGAAGCATACAGACTAGATGATTCTAAAAAAAAATTTTTATTTAAAAGGTTTTTTTTTTTTTTTTTTTTTTTTTTTTGAACAGCCATGTTATTCACAGCACTCTGGCTTACAGACACATTGTAATTTTTTTTCTGAAAAGGAACAGTCGACCAAGAACCAGAAAAATTATCGAAGGCTTTGTATTCATGACAGATTTACTGTAGCACAAAAAGCAATCTGGATTAAATTCGCTTCTCGTGGTTTGTCCCCTCACTGACTATTAACTACTTGGGTTCTGATTTTCAGTCACTGAAGTCTCCCTCCTTGAAAATAATAATAATAATCTAGGGATTAGTATGTACTGATAAAAGCTCCAGAATCTATCTGAATCTCTTTGTTTGTATCATCGCTTCTGCCCCTCCGCAAGCTGAATTTCACTTTGTTCTCCTCTCTCTCTCTTTTTAATGAATTCCTTTGTGAGTAACCTCCTGTGATAGCAGCTTTTGCACCCTTTCAAATCACTCCCATTCAGTCACCTAAGAGCAGAGACTTGCACCAGTCCTGTTAAATGGGGTCAAGGCACACAACTAAAGGGTCAAAGGCCAAAAAACAATAGCGAAACATCCCAAGATTGTGGTCTCACTGATTAACCGTGTAATCCTTTGCTTGTTAAGGCTGCCACTCACTGCTGCATTCTCATGGGTTTCCCTGCTTGGAGCATATAGCATCTGTGCACAAAGACATGCCGAGCTTAATTGCCTTGTTATAGTTTTGTTCTTGGACATTGTTTACCTCCCCCACTGTCCCACCTAGCTTTCTGTTTTACACAAAATGAACAGGTGTGGAGTTTGAATTTCTTATTCATTTATAATTTTTTTTTTTCTCCACTATAATTGACATTGACCATGTTATACATGTTACTTTAGTCTGGTTTTCTTCCAATTGAATTATGACTACTCATAATTAAATAAATTAGATTCACCAGATACTGTGCATCAAGACTTGAAATCAGCCAGTTTTTTTTTTCTGAAAGCCCAAAAATGTTCAGGTAAAATTCTGAATCTTATGTTTATTGTTCAGCTAACTTAGTAGAAATTCAGTGTTTTTTATCCAGTTTGGTTTTTGTTTTGGCTATGTTTTCTGGTGTAGAATGTTTTCACTGTGTTTTCCATTTGTCTCCATAGGTCAGAGAACTGGATGGTATTGCCCTCATCCTAGACAACTGCAATATAGACAGTAACAATCCCTGTATCCTTGTTCATCACTCATGCTACATTCCCTTTTCTTTGTAATTCTTGGGTAATGGCTCTGTTTCAGTTTAACAGTCAGCTGTACACCACAAAGCTCATAGAAAAAGCCCATTTAGCTTCCATAACTAATGGATAGTTTACCACACCATAAGATGAGAAATCAGTTCGATATTTCAGTAGCTATATTTCTTTAGTGAATATTTATAATTATAATTATTTTTTAAGAGAAAGTCTGTTTTTGTTATGTTTAACAGTTTGTGGAAAACTTGACTGAAATCCTTGAATCTCTGAAATTGTGATACAGTACAGTTGAACCTTGGATTGCAAGTAACTTGGTCTGCGAGCGTTTTGCCTTGATAGACGAGTGATGTCTTGACATACAAGTAGTACACTTGCACTTTGTCTGCCAAGCGTCACATGATCACAACTGAGCCAATGGTTCTTCTCTCTCGCACCCTGTGAGATTGTGGATAATCGTCTCCCTTGCTCAGTTTCAGTGTGAGTGCGTCACTCATATAGTCAACATCCGTGTTTACTATATCATTGTGACCACATATGTGTGCGTTCGTGTAAAGCTTTTTTTTGTGTGCATGTGTCCGAGTGTAATGACTGTTCTTTAGTAACTGTACTGCAACAATGGCCTGGTGAAGAATAAGGTTAAAAAGGCTGTGCAAAAAAGTGCATTGACATACAAGCACGCTTCCAGAATGAATTATGCTCGCAATCCAAGGTTTAACTGTATTTAGCATTTTTATGGTACTAACTTGGTGCCTGCCAAACCAATTTAGCATTAAAAGCATCACTGAGAATGTGACACACTGATGCAGCTCAGTTGTGCTAGTGAGCTCTTACTGGTTCATATTGGCACTCTTGCCACTTGGGCATGATACAGATTGAGTGCTATGCCCTCATAGATGATGCTACAATAATAATAATAATAACAACAACAATAATATCAGCGGAGCAACAGCTTTACCAAAACTGGGCAGAAGATCAGGTCACATTTTTATGCTGACATCTGTCCAGCTTTTATGGGTTCTTTATGGATGGGGAATTTCAGACATGCATTCAACGTGTATACCATTTTTTTATTTAAATAAAAACTAGAAATGTATGATTTATGTTTCATAACATAATTCTCCTTGACCATTGCTCCAGTCATTAGCCAGTGGGCTGTTTTTGCCATCAGGAACATTTTGGAACACAATGTGGAGAATCAGAAAATAGTACAGGGCTTAAGGAGGCAGGGGGTGGCAGATGACTCCATACTCAAGGAGTTGGGCTTCTGTGTGCAAGAGAGAGATGGCAACCTGCTCCTCAGACCTATCAAAAAGGAGAAAGAGCAAAGAGAGCACTAAACCTGGAGCCCTCATCCCATCCCTTCCACTCCTCTGCCCTCAAAATCACATTCTGAAGACAGCTTAAAACACCCACCAAGACCGTTGTGCACACAGAAAACACAGAGGGCATTTTAATATCCAATCAGTATTAAGAACACAAGGGGGCAGGGAAGCAGAGGGTGGGGGTACTTTGCTTTGTACTCTTTGCCTAAGAGGAACGCCAAGGGGCTTTTCTGCAGGGACTCATGCTGATGCCTGTGATGCATTTAGTGGCCTTTGATTCCAACTCCTGATGAATAGGATTCAAATCCTCTGAAACAAGGAGACCCATGTCTTCCTGGCTTTTCAGCCACCAAAGAAACTCTAGTGACCAGTGGGGAATAGAGGTTAATCTCTAATCCAGTGAGTTTTATGGAGACCTGGGGCCCCCTTGATCCGTTCACATGAGGGTTTCCTCTCAATAGCCGTGGGACTTGGATCCCCACTTTTTGTGTTGGGTTTGTTTTGTGTTGTTTTTTTGGCTATGTTTTCTGCTTTAGGAATGTCACATATACAGGGCCACACAGTCCCTCAACTGGTTTTTCTCTTTCACAGTTAAATGAATACTCACTTATCTGGCTGTGTAGAGTTTATTGCAGATGAATGGGCTTTCACTCCAGTTGTGGTTTAGACAACTCTGTTTTCACACAAAACGCCAGATCCTTCTCTTGCAGTACTCAGATCCATTGTGATTTATCAGCTATCTCATTATCTTAGTTTCTCTGCTAACCAATTATGCCCTCGGACGCTGACCAAGAGTTGTTCTGGGCCGAGTGTATTGCTTTAAGGTCAATCAGACCAAAGGTATTATCTTGCAGGATGGCATGACACCTCGTCTCCCACTCAGTCTGGCAGAATGAGCTGAGTGTTCCTGACACCTACATAATACCCGCCTGCAAAGGCCTCTCCTCGTCCCACTCGCCCTGTTTTCTCTGCTCATATTTTTTAATGACAAAATGTTTGTGCGAAACAATTGAGGTTGACTTTTGTCCCAATCCAGGCTATAGTGTTGGGAGCTTATGCTGTTCCGGTAGCCAGCGGTTCAGACAGCTAACAAAACACGACTGCTTTACTTCTGTTCCGCTGGCTGCCTGTAATGCTTTTCACACAGGAAAAGAGCGCTGAGCGAGGGAATGAGACAGCATGGACAGCTATTCAAATGCTTGCTGGGCAGGACTGGGCAGAGAGGAGGGTCGTGCCACACCAGCAACAATCACACATCATTTAGCTGCTCTCAATTTGGAAAATGCTAAGTGGACATAGGTTGATTTAATTTAATATTTTTCATATTTAAACACAGATTTTTCTGGGGGTTTTTTCAGCCCAACAGTGAATAGTCTTAAACAACAATGTTCACTGAAATGAAGTCATTTATTAACCTAATAACATTGTTGCGATACTATACATATTACCAGGAGATAATGTTGAAGGAAAAAAATGGGCTACTGGAAAAAATATATATAAATTTAACAGTGTGCATATAATTCATTTGGGACACATCTCAGCATAATTAATGATTCAATCCATAAAAAAACAATGATAATATATATAATAAGGAAAATAGTAATATTTACTCTTTTTCTGAATATACATGACATAAAGTGCCAGATTTTTGTGTAAAAAAATAAACTTTTTCAAATTTGCCAGTCCTAAACCTTGCATAAACAATTTTAAAATAAAAGAATGTTGCTACCCATGAATCTTTTTAGCCCCCAGCTGTATGGTTAGGCAAATTCCATTGGCTCAGGCAGAATATGGGGGGGAGGGGGGGGGAGTTTGTGCAAACTGGCCCAGTGATGTGGAATCCCATGTCTCTGGCATTTGTGAGAATATTCTGTGCATAGTTTGGTCACCCGATTGCATTTCCATGAAGTACTTTACCAGCTCTCTTGCACTCCCATACTTTAGTGCATGCACAAAAGACGGAGATGAACAGACAATGCGTGTCTTATTGCCACACTGTCGTGGTTTGTTTCAGTATATGTTTTTTTTTTTTTTTTTACTATTCTCACAAAAGTATGCATTTTTTGAGAGGCCCACAACAAAACAGAACATCACACGTCCCACCACAGAAATCAGCAACACATTCAGTGACTCCATCACATCTTGTCCAGTTGGCTGTGGATTTAACTGGCCTGTTTTCTATCAGTGAGCAGCAAAGAAAAGCAGGGAAAATAAATACTCGTCTGCCAACTTTGAATCTGACACCTGCTTTTTTGTGTGTTCTTATTATTACACAATTGTACTAAAATATTATGAACTATGGAAATACAACATATCAGTAGCAACCATTTTTCGGAGTTGTAAAATAAACATTTGCCTTAACAAAGTTAGGACGAGAACTATGCAGTTAAATTTTCTCCCTCTCTCTCTCTCTCTCTCTCTCTCTCCAAAAGTGGATAAAGAGAAAATCAGTCTTTTTCAGTGTTCAAACAGATACAGTGTGTACTGAACATTTGAAGTAATCCAGCATGTTTTGTTGAGGAACACAAGACTTTTCTCCAGTCTATCTACAGACACTGTTTTAACCAACAGCTCCAGTCTTTATAATTGTTTCTTTTGTCCCTTTGTCAATTCATTTGTCTGACATAATCACGCGAATGAAGCCACTATCAGATCACTCTGAGCTATTAAATGTTTTCACTCTGTGGTCCGTCCCATAGCATGAACTCCTACAATATGTCAGACTGTAATCAGTGCACTGTTTTTTGTCTTCTTCCCCTGCAACGAGTACCTGATGTGCAACACGAAGCCATGACAAACTGAGCTTATTCTCACTTTCTCTTTGCTTCTGTGCCCCCCGCGCTTCTTGAACTTGTTCTCATTTGCAAGTGAACACCTCTGTTTTTTCACTACAGGTGTTGCACTTGACGAAGCAGCACCACTGGAACTTGCAGTTACATTGCCACACTCGCATATACTGGTGTGTGTCGTGACCACGGCCGCAACACATAAGGTTGCAGCCGTCTGGGTGGGGTGAGTTGTGGTTGCAGAGACGGCCCCTGGTTCCTGTACTACCTGTCAGCACATCCTCCTCACAGTAGTTGGGGGAGCGGTCCAGATACACCAGGTCCGTTTCAGTGGGCTTGATGTAGTCATGTGACTGTTTTAGGTGTAGGAAAGAGGGCTGGCGCAGACGTGTGGCTCGCACTACTTCCACCTGTACAGCAGCACCATACCGCTCTTTCAGCACATAGCCAATCTCACGAAACTTGGGCAGTGTCGTCCAGCACGTCTTTGTGGTACAGGAGCCTGAGACGCCATGGCACTTGCACTCCAGCTTCATCCTCTCTTCCAGAATCTGAGAGAGCAGAGACAAAATGTGTCATTGTAGGGCAAATCCAAGGCACATGAATGAAAGTCATGAATGCCCAACCATATTAGACTCATTTCTACCTATTAGCTAGTTATTACACTTTTCAGCAGGTCTTAGAGCAGGAAAAATATCAAAATGTGCTAGATTATGGCCTTCAAGTATTTATTACAGAATGCTACTGAAAAAAACATTTATCAAAAAAAAAATTTTTCACTCAGATGTCTGTGTTATAAAAATGATACTAAAGAAATAGTATCATTTTGAACATTTTAAATGTGTGTGCTTTTCTGATTTTATGATCAGCCCAGCTGATATGACTTTTAAACTGAAATATAAAAAAAGTGAATCTAGCTTTTAGATAAAAAATAAAATAAACACTAGTATAGATGAATAGTATTATTATTAATCTCAAGGAACTTGACTTGAAACTAAAATTGCGTCAGGTTTGACATTTGTGGTATTAGCAAATTCATGCAGCTGAACGATGAAGGAAATGCTTGACATTCTGCTTTGACTTGCTGCGGCAAATCAAACCAAACCCCATTATTCAATAAATTCTGTGCAATGCCCCAATAAGTATTGCCAGCTATATGTCAGATCTGGAAGGAAAAAAATGTTTTTGCCAAAACATACCTTGTAATTTTCCCTACCTTCCAACCGCCACATCAGAAGGCAAGAAAATTGTCCATGACTCTCAAGTAACCATTTGTTTATACAGTTACGTTTGAGTTAACTGTGGATTTAAAAAAAATATATATATATTGCTGATATGTTTTACAGGCAGTTGACTTTGAACCATTTCATTTATAGCTGAGATTAGCTCTGAATTAAAGGGATGGAAGACATTTCATCATTAGGACTAAAATAACGTTACCATATTACTTTATATTTAACGGAATGTTTTTGATAGGAGTTTGAGCTTACAGTACCTAACATGGATTTCACTATACAGTAGTAATATTATCACTGTAAAAATCAGCTGATAGAACTGTTTTGTTGTGTTTTGTCTTCTTTTCCTTACACCTCGTCATGGCGCGTTGTTAAAGCCGAGCAGGATGTGATTTGGCTGTGTATGAATAAAGAGAGTGAACGAAAGAGAGGAAGAGAATGAGACTAGCAATAATATCCTGTATCCTGACTTAATGCTCTGTAATTCAATGAACGGACTGAGGGGCTGTGGCAGGCCTCCAGTTGGCAGCCACTGGTTGAATTGGCCTTTGCATTCCTGTCACACACGAAGAAAGCCTCAACTCCATAACCACTCCATTAGGCACTGTAATTCTACTTATGGACAGGCTTTGTATGCCCAACAGCCCCCTTTTCTCGGCCTCTGAAGTGACAAATGAAACTAGAGAGCGCGGCTCAGGTCAGGCTAGGCTAATCGTAAAATGGAACATTTCCATAATGCGTGCCAACTTGCCTTAATTATAAATGTGTACCTGGAGACACTGGAAAATGAACACTGCAGAATGTTTTGCAGAAAATATAATAGACCTGTGCTCCTGTGAATTATATTTCATGATGTGTTACATTTTGAAAAAAATCTTTTGCATTAGTCATTGCTTTTTGTCCCAAGCAGGTTATAATAATTTCTCAATGTCATAAGCCTATTCCCTTATTAGAAAGTAACAGCATCAATGTGGGCTGGACTATTGTGCCCATATCCCCTGTGTCAAACAATAGAGGACGATAATTTTCCTTATCAGCCAACTAGAAAGTTACATTACATCCCAAATGCCCAAAAACAATTTATGTTCTCACAACAATGTGTATGTCCTCCTTTTTAGATAACAATACCACTTAAATTAGCTTTCTATCTATTACCTTTCTGCCTGCCTCGTTGTTGTGTAGGTTCATGAGGCTGCGGGCGTTTTTTTTAATCTCACGAGCATCCACAAAGCGACGGGAGAACTCAACTCCATACTTGACGTCTGCTGAACATCCACCCCATTTCCAACCCTCCTCTTGGTTCTGGTAGCCCTGTTTCTCCCTGTCACAGCCACAGTGGCTCAAGTTGCCCTGACTGCAGGCTGCTGTGACTGCATGGGCCACTCCAGCTGCAGTGATGGCGGAGGTAAACGCTGCCTCCTTGCTGCCTAGGGAGAGGAAAGAGACAGATGCCTGTCGTATTCTGCTATACAAGAAGTGCTGTGCAATGGCAAATTAGTTCTTGCTTTTAATATAAGAAGCCAGATTAGTCTGTCTCATAACCTCAGATAAATCACATGAAACATTTTAGTAAGAAGACTGATTAAGGTGTCTTAGCTAGAAAGCTGTTGTTTTTACCCTCTTTAGACAAACTACGTGCATTTACTAAATAATTAATTAGTTTAATGTTATAGTTTTAGTATTATATTTTTAAATAGGGTATGTCAAAGCTAATTGCTCATTCACTCATCGTCTGTACCGCTTTATCCTGTATTCAGGGACGGAGGGGGCCTGGAGCCTATCCCAGGGTGCCAATGCATCACAGGGCATACACACTCACACACTCATTCAAACACTATGAGCAATTTGGGAACGCCAATTAGCCTCATCTGCAGGCATTTAGTGGGACCATACTGGAGTACCCGGAGGAAACCCACCAAGCACTGGGAGAACATGCAAACTCCATGCACACAGAGATGAGAAGTGAACTCTGGAGGTGTAAGGCAATAAGGCTAATTACAGGAAAAATCAATTTTAAATTCATCCACGTATATATTTGAAGTGTCTTCCAGACCACCTCACATATAGAAAGATTTTAGACAGAAAAGGTTTACACATGATCTTTGCTAAGTCTGGGTACTTGTTCGCAGTGCCTGTTCATCTATTCAGCATTCAGCAAGTTTTTTTTTCAGATGTGCACACATGCTAATTAGGTTGTTGCAAATGAACATTCTGATGGAACACACATTAAGTGTTCCAAGCATAAATCCGAAAGTGGTCTAAAGAGTTTAGTATCTGACCTGAGATGTGATCATTTTGAGCGGTGCTTGGTCAGGTTCTTTGCATTTGCAAGGGGGTAACAGGGAGCTGGAAGTGCCCCCTGCTGGTAGTCCATCAACCACAAGGCTACATGTGGTCTGAAAGTTTGTTTGAAAGTTGGTGAGAGGCATCTTGTCTTAGCAGGTATCTGTCAAAGATAACTCTACCCATAGTACTGGATGGTGTCATTATGAACTGTAAATAGTTTTTTTGTTCCTGTATTCATCATTACCACTTTTTCCTAGGCATAGAGGTGGTGGTAAACTGGCCGTGAGGCAATTGAGCGAAGGTCTAAAACTTTACTGCTATGTCATCGCGGCCTACAAGCATTTTTGTTTGCATACAAGCATCGCGGCCTTTTCTGTATGCAAAGTCATGTGAATATTTTAGTCTGGCGTAGATGTCTTCTCCTTTTAGAACTTATTTACATAAACACACTGAAGACTCACTGACTCATTGAATATAGAATAGAGTTTCTGAGAATGCTCCAACTGAATATAAATGCTTACTACGTCATTAGGTGGCATCAAGTCATGCATCCGATGTATTTTATCCCAGTAGTTAACACAGTCCTACTTCCACAAATGAATGTGGGTTGCTTTGGACAAAAGCTAAATGAAAATTATGATATTAACAGATTTATCTGAGATGATCAAACCCCTACAGTGATCAAACACCTACAGAGTCAATTATGCTTTCATTCTCAATACCGAGCAAAGAATATTTCGGAAAGTATGTTTTGGTCCAAAATTGTGTAATCATTTGTAAGTATAACAAACACAAGAGTATAACAGAGAGGGGTGTGTCCAGATGAAGGAAAGTATTTTCTACCACAGAAAATACCACAGCAGAGAAACAGATACATTTAATTGAACAAAAGAAAAGAAAGCTGCCAGCTTTGAGTGAACCAACACCACTGGATTAGACACAGCTTCCAACCACACTTTGACCAAAACAAAACATTTTTAACTGAGAGGCCATTTATATGAGCAATCGAGAATTAAATCCCCATTACTCAGAAATAAATTCAGAAAATGTGCACCCTAGAAACCATAGCCTACTTCTTATGTTTGCGGTTTATGTAGTGTATGTGTTCCTTGTGTATCTGTGAGTGTCTGAGATGCTGAAACATATTACAGTAATTTCATTGCTGTTTGAGTAATGGAAGTTGCTTTTAGTCAAAGTCCAAGTTTAGTCACCCACAACATTTCTGGAAATGGCTACCCCCACACACCCATACACACACTCCTTGTCTCTATTCCCCAATTTTCATCCATTCTCTTGTTTTATATACTGTACTGCCACAGTAGGAGTTCATTTGAGAATGCATTTGGCAGATGAACTCAACCCTGCTTACAAACTTACAACAATAAAACCAGTGACACATGCATACACACACACACACACACACACACACACACACATCTGTGTCACTGAAAGCCAACATCTTGGGCTAAACTACTGACCGACTCGCAGCTCTTGGCCAAAGATGGTCCTCTCACCGAGGGCAGAGCAGTTCCATCTACCATAGCGAAACTGGTACTGACACTCGTTGATGCCCATCTGAGCACCTTCACCGACAACAATGATGGCATCCGGGCGGCTTTGACAGATGGCGCGCTGTCTGGGGGCCAGTCCAGGGATTTTGTTGCAGATAATATTGGCACCCAGTGCCACCACTGAGGATAGGGCCCTATGTAGGAGAAAAAGCAGATCACACATAAATCAACAACACCTTTTTATAATAATAACCACAATAATCTCAAAATAATAATAACCATAGATACACAACTAAATAAGTCTCTCATACAGAAGAGGACCTATATTTAGAAGTCAAATACACATAGTGTCCAAGCAAATTAGCAAGCCAATATATGCTATTCCACGAACCAGAACAATATGTGAAAAAAAAGACCAGAGAATATATGAGGCAATTAAAACATCAGCCCACACATAAAACTTGAACTATTCTTGTAATTCAAGCTTGCTTAAATTGAAACTATTCTTGAAAAAGTTCCTTCTAAGGCCAGGTATATGCATGCCTGAAATTTATTCACTATATCAGTTAGCATACAAAACACTCCATATACAGTATGCACATGTAAAAATGCTGTTTCCAACATTTAAAATGTCCTCTTAAAAAGAGAGAATGAATTCACCAGCCCCTACTATGTATTTCTTTTATACACACTTGTCAAACAATGGAGGATCCTATCTCCCCACACTGATCTGTAAAGATTTAACAGTCAACAGTACAAACACATCAAGCTACATCTGCCGAGCTACTTGTACAGTATGTGCTACCTGTCTGTACTTCTCATAACTGAGATTTTAATTCTAACTCAATGATGGGTGCAAGTAATTATACCAAAAGAAAGCACAGCTTGCAATGTATGCCATCAGTAGTAAATGTACATAATACAATGTAAAGAAAACAATATTCTATCGTTTAATAATGTGGGGCTAGAATCTTAACATAATAATGACCACTTCTGAAACAGAATCTGTGCACTCTCATCTTATTTAAACCTCAAGTATGGTCCAGTTGATTTTTTTTTTTTTTTTTAATGTATGGTTTCTTAATTTCCTTGTGGGCAGACTGTATTAAAACTCTGTGACCAAAACATCAGAGATCAGAGCAGAGTGCGGCCATACATTACTCCCACTTACTTTATGGAAACAGTTTGACAGATAATGTTATGATCTTTTGTGAAGTGCACTGGCCGTAAGCACTGGGCATTGAGCAAGGCTGGTTATGCCATTAGGAAAATAGAACAGTAGCCACTAATTGCCAAATGGAAAAACAGAACTCTTTGGGGTTACTATTTTCCAGTGTCAAGTACACCGCTTGCCAGTTTAAATTTTGAAGATTCTACATCTCTATTTGGTTCTGGGCCAGTGCATAAAATAAAGTATAAAATGAAAAATATGCTGATTATAATTTTCATCATTGCTGCAGTAAGTGTGCTTTCTTGCAATTCAGTGCCAATGTTTGGATTTCCAAGTATTTTACATTATTTTACAAAATAAAATAAAAAGAAATTGGTTCAATATGTTCAAATTGTAAAATATTTATTTATTGTTTAAGTTTTTCTTTTCAACCAAATTTGTTGGGAAAGAGTCCAAGTTCTGCCTTGATCATAATTATTCATGCTGAAGGTAATGTATAATCTTTCTAACTTGTAACAGATATCATATATTAAGAGAAAAGAGTTGCAATTTAAATTTGGAAGAATTAAGAGCAGACATCTCAGTAACAATAATAGAAGTTGAATAATACACCTGACAGGATTCAAAAGTGTCTCAGTGACTGGAGACAGTTACAGGTGTGTGGATGTACAAGTAGGTCTATTAAAGTAATCTCACGTTTAGAAAGGGATCTGCATTCTTTTGAATGAATATTATTTTGTTTTATTACATTAGTAATATCATTGCATTTGATCTATCCCTTGTCTATAATGAATGAAACAATGAAATGACATCTATGAAACCAGACAATAAATGCCTTGTAGGTATATATAAAAAAAACGTTTTGTAATAAAGTTATGCAAAGTTGCACTCGATTGTATTCCCAATTAAACGGTAATTTATCAAATATTTTGTCAGTAACAACAGGTTCCAATGCCTTCTTCACGCAGGAGCGTCCCATACTCAAGCTCACAATAACGTAATCAGAAGCGCGCGTGCAAACACCTGTCTCTCACAACGCTACACATCCACACGTTTGTTCATCGCACAGAGCAAGTAACCAGGAGTGGAGAAGAAGAAGAAGAAGAAGAGAGGAGGCAGGGATGTGAAACCCACAGGTAGCTGCCGCTGGTGAGGATGAGGAAGAGTTGAGCGTAGGAGACCGACAGAAGAGCGGCGCGCGGCGAAAGCACACGCATGGTGGCATGGGACAGCAGGATGAGGCGCGTGCTTCGCTCGGGGGTCCTTCCCGGGTTTCCGGAGCTTTCGGAGAGCCGAGATGCGCTTCGGTGTTGCCCTTGTCGGTGGAGAGCAGTCCGTCGCGCTCCTGCATCTCCTGCTTACGGGAGCGGTGTGTGTGTCTGTGTGCTTCTGTGCGTTCGTGCGCGCGCGTGTGTGTGTACGTCTGTGCGTGTTTCAGTGCGAGCTGCCGGGGATCTCCGGTTTACAGACTTCACATCACGCACGCAAAACCCTGTCTTCTTTCATCGCATTGCCATTGGCAGACAAGGAGGTGGGGGACCCTTCCATTCGCCCACTTTGTGTGGTGCACAAGACAGCTGAATGACTCTCCTCCTCCTCCTCTATCCCTCTCAGCACACTGATACCGATCTGTATGAAGGACAGCTTTCCCGGGTTATTAGCTGTCCCGATGAGTTGCTCTGGAGGACAAATCCCTGGACAGACTGGCATTTTGCTCGTGCTCATGTATACTGTAACTACCTGGACCCCATATTAACATCAATTAACATCAACTGTTATACTGAACTGCCTGCCAACTAACACACAGTATGAATGCAGATCAATTCCTGCTCTCTGTTTCACCCTGTTGAGTCTGGTTCCTCTCAAGGTTTCTTCCTATTGCCATCTCAGGAAGTTTTTCCTTGCCACTGTCGCCCTCGGCTTGCTCATCAGGGACTATCTGACCATTTTGATTTATACACATTCACATTCCTTACAAACTTAAAATAATTTGTTTGATTGTGTAAAGCTGCTTAGCGACAATGACAATTGTTAAAAGCGCTATACAGTACAAATGAAATTGAATTGAATATATGCCTGAGGGAAACATTGCGATGCAGCCTTAGGACTGGTTACTGTATCCTCATTGTGTGGTGAAGAAGTACAGTAGTGCATTACTAATTTTGTTTAATATCAGCTGGTTGCACTGAAGCTTTTGGGAATAATCACATGGAAAACATTCATAAAGCAGTAAATAATAACATATTTTTTGCTGTGCACAAAGCTGCAAGCTGAAATTATTATATCGATTATACTGTACTCAATTAAATATAACGCTCTCTAAATATAATGCTATTCAACAGACTTGTAATGACATGATGTGGAGCCTGCACATAGATATATGATTTCTTTCCAGGATCATGATGGCTTAGTGGCTAGCTCTGTTGCCTTGCACCTGTGTGCATGTTCTCCCCGTGCTTGCTGGGTTTCCTCTGGGTTATCCGGTTTCCTCCCACAGTCCAAAAACATGCAGATTAGGCTAATTGGGCATTTAAAATTGCTCGTAGTCTCCAGGGATAGGCTCCAGGCCCCCCGTGATACAGGATAAAATAGTATAGATCAGTGAGTTTTTTTGTCTCATTATCTTGTCCCATTACTCTGTCACAGTTTAGACAAATGAAATATATGGCACAGTGTAGAAGAAGTGAAGAGATCATCACAATCACCTACCGTACTATATGAAGGTGTGCCCTGTATTCCTGATAATATTTGCTTATTGCACTCTTGAATCAGTATGTGAGATGAGACTGCTCTCCCTGGTGGCACGTCATGGCCGTTGCAATATCATAAACTTTCAGACCTGATCCTATTGTCAGAGTATCAGAGTATGAAAAAAAAAGCAGTTTTAGTTAAGTTTCAGAATGCATCCATAAGCAAACTGTAGCAAATATTATGTTTTTTCAAAGTGGGGTGAAGGTTGAAGAATCAAAGTGAAATGCATTTAAGATCTCTTTTAAAAATGCTCTTTGCAAACACAAAGTTGTTTGCTCTAAAACAAAGGGGCCTGGAGGGAACTGTAGGTGGAGGTGGCCTGATAGAATATTATAAAGCTTCAAAGAGTGGACACTTTTATGAGTTTTTTTCACTCTAACACTGAGATCAAAGTGCACTGAATTCTGGAGGTCTCACACATATCGCAAGGGGTTTCCAGTACACAGAAAGAATGCAAAACGTTGCAACTAATGGACCACACTTGATTTTTCACTTCTAGAAAAGCAAATAGGTTGGGCTCTGTGTGCCTTTCATCACTCACTCAGCAGTGCTGAACTCATCAATGTCTTTATTATGTTAGAGAATCTCCAGCTTAAACCCTATTTAAGATTAGGCAACTCTGATGAATAATATTTAGTGACTGAGCCAAGGTGCTTGGGAGTAATGTCTCTGACTGCAGGTCACTCCATGGCACTATAAAACATCGCAGTTGGGGGAGATTTCTGGAAGATTTTCTTAGACAGAGAAAAGAAATCCCATGAACTACCATAGCTGGTGTATTCGACCACAGGTCTGAAAGCCAAAACTGCACTTTAGCTTTGCTGTCACTATTTGTAAGTTTATATAAATGGTATCTGTTTCTTTTCAGTTGTTCAGGATTGTGGTGAAAAAGAAAAATAGTGACATTTTTTTTATTCTGAGTGTGGAGGAACATTGTCTTGTCTTGTTGAATTTCAGCAATGGCCCATCAGCTCAAAAGCAAGTAAGAAAGTCTTGTCATGATTATTATTCCCATCAAATCTCGTGACCTGATATTAACGGAATTCTACAAGCTGACAAAAGGAAATTGCAACCATATTGGCTCAACTACAGTTTCAAGCTATACTAGTCGCAAAAAATGCTGTGCGACTTTGTAATAAAGATCAGATCAAAAGGAAGCAGCATATTTTTATCAATGTGTTGCATATAAATGTCTGTGCAAATCAGATCTGTATAATTCATGCCAGAATTTATTTTATTTTTTTTTTTTTTTGCTTAGTGCTCAAGTTCCCATGAAACAGACTCCAGGACACAAACAAAGGAATAGAAACATCTGGTGACATATGAGCAGTTATGGTATGGTTAAAAGTTTAAATAAACTATTGACATGGTGGTTATCTGCTCCCTCCTTCATGCCAGTGTGTTCAGTAAATGATTGTTGAACACTCCCACATGCTTAGAGAGCCATATTACATCCAGTTCATACTGGAACATAAGTACATCTGGTTATTTAATTCCCTTTTCAATTTGCTCTTACTCAATTAGAAAAGGCTGTATAGGAAAATCAAGAAGCTTGTTCATCCATTGGGCCTTTAGAGCCTTCAATGTGTATGTTATTGATGTATGTTTTTACACCAATAAACACTCTGTAAAAGCTAATAAATTAAGCATTTAATAGGTACAAATACATGTATTGTTACAATAAGGAAAGAGGAACGGCAACTAAACAACATCCTCTTTTTGGAATTTCTGTACTGCAGCTATGTTTAAATAACAGCATGTTAGTATGTTATGTGTCCTTCACAGAGGACTTTATTCAGCCTTCTCTTTTATTATCAAAACCATGAACATATCTGCATGTGCATCAGCAAGATCATCATTTTGTCCTGCATCATAATACACATATTAAAATGCTTTAAAACAAAGAAGAGAATATCTGTTGTTTTTTCAGTAGAGGACATTTTATGACATTAATAAATGTAATGCATTTGATCACATTTTATGTATTAATTTGTTTTGACTTTTTTGTTGCAGTTTTTGAAAAGCAGTTATAATGCTTCAAAAGGTTGAATGGAATTTAATTTGATTCATTTGACATATGAAAAATGTAAATAGTAATATATTGTCAATATGGATGACTATACATTGATAATAATGCAAATGCAGGACATTTATTTTCTTACTTAAATACACTTGACCCAACTAAGGAGGAGACTTGATTTATACCATAATTTATGCCTTTGGTATTTTGTAAACTACTGACACTGAAAGTGTGTAGATGAAGTACAACTTTCTTCAATGCCATTTATAATAAACAATAACTGTAAAAATGTGTCCTTTCAATAGCAGAAAGCTTTCTGTAATGTCTGGTAAGTGAGTGAGTGAGTGAGTGAGAGAGAGAGAGAGAGAGAGAGAGAGAGAGAGATAATGGCGGGCCGATTAAACTACAAATCCATATAAAGTACAGTATCCTTCAAGCATACTATCCATACTTACATGGTAACATTTGCCTTTGTCAAAATCATGTGTGTGGACCAAATGATCCGCTTTGGCGACCCCTAGTGGGAGTAGCTGAAAAGAAAACGTAACCCTTTATAGGCCACTCATTGAAATACTCATTGAAATACCATTTTGTGATTCAAAGTTCTTCATTGTTGTAATTTTATATCACAGGGCACACACATATACACACACTATGGGCAATTTGGGAATACCAGTTAGCCTAATCTGCGGGTCTTTGGACTGTAGGAGGAAACCGGTGTATCCAAAGGAAACCCACCAAGCACGGTAAGAACATGCAAATTCCATGCACACAGAGAAAGGAATCGAGCCTAGTCAGGAATCGAACCTTGACCCTGGAGGTGCAAGGCGACTGTGCTAACCACTACACCACTGTGCCACTTTATATAAAACAGAAATTCAGTTTGTTTGTTTGGACAGGTAGTTTTGTCACAGGCAGCCCGTGTCAAATGTAGGCAGCATCATCATGCATGTCAGCATAGATGCCAAGATCTTGCAGTAAACCTCACGACAAAAACGGTTGTGTCAGGGCAAGCTCATAGCTACTGAAACCCTGCATCAGATCTACAGCGACGGCACATACAATGAGCTACTGTAAATAATTGGAGCAGGAGGAGTGGCAACGGGTTGACTTCACACTCAAGAATATTACCTATATTACTAATTTCCAACACTATAATCATATTTTTGTATTTAAAAAAAAAAACAATCAAAATATTTAGAAAAAGACAATTTTTACTTACAAAATTTGTGGGTATTTGTCATTTTATACGTTTTTTTTTTTTTGTAACTAAATATATATTTCATTATTTAGCCATTAAAATAATTGTACAGTTACTGTGATTTTTTAAAGTGAAATATAAACAGATTACATTGTTATTATAGCTGTAATTTTATAGTGAACAGCACAAGCTCTGCATATGAATGTCTCCCGTATGAATTTTTCGCCTTAAGAATTTAACTTTCACAAGAAATTTGCATCGGTATTCAAACAAATCAACCGAAACCGGGGGGGGGGGGTAAAATAAATATATATGTGTGTGTGTGTTTGTGTGTGTGTTTCCATCCGTGGACAGCCAAGTGAAGCCAGTTTACAATTTTTTCACTCAGCGAAAGCTGTTTCGAAAGAGTCTAGTATCCGATATAAGAGCTCGCCTCCGGAACTGATGAAATTTATATGCCGATGTTCCGCTGTTTCGAGTTTTTCCGTCAACGACTTTTATTTTGACAGGATGTTGGTAACATGATGGCTAAGTGTAGCAAGTTACACACAGTGCTCCAAAATGAACTCGGTAACCCCTGTATTTTCACTATTCATATATTTATATTTACATAGTCTATTATAAATAGTCTATAAATAATTAAGTATCTCAAACCGTGTAGTACGTAATAGTGCGTCAGAACCAAATAAATACAGAATTGTGCAGTAGTTTAGTCTTCTTTTAAAATACAATTCTTCTTCTTCTTCTTATTATTATTATTATATAGTTATTAGCTGGGCATGAAATTTATAAGACCTGCAACTGAACCGAGCGTGTTTGTGTGGATTTTGAACCGAGCCTTGGCTTTTACTGATGTCTTGTGAATCGTTTATTCATAGGTGCAGTTACACACATAGTCCACACAGTGTCGCTGCTGGACCGCATTAAGCAGCGTGTCTCCACGTGCCGCCGCCCTTACCGCGAGTCGCGAGCGCCGTGTTGCCTCGCGCTGTTCCCGCCATCTTGTTTCCCGCTCTCGATCAGTGCCAGAGCCCGCCATAATTTAAACCGAGATGCATCATAAACTCACATACAGCCAGAAAGGCAAGTAAATAATAATAATGATGATATAAATAATAATAAAAATAATAATAATCATCATTATAATCAAGTGAGTTATTGTTGTTGTTGGTATTATTATTATTATTTTTATTATTATGTTGTTGTCATGCAGAATTAAATTTTACATACAAGTAGTTAATAGTTTTTAAAATAGTGATGATAATTAATAAATTAAGTAGCATTCATTGTTCTTCCAATTGTTTATTCTTTATTGATATTTTTATTATTATTATTGCACATAATTTTAATTTCAATAAATTTTATTATTCCATTGTTTATTGCTCTCTAAAGCACAGTCATAAAATTGTTTTACAAGCTTGTGTTTTTCTTTATCTAGGTTCTGTTTGTACACACATTTATTGATCACACACCACACACACACACATGTTGAGTGAAAGAGAAACATGAGAATAAAACCCGGCATCCTCTAATGAAGCCAATACGACAATTATCTGACTGTTCTCTGAAGCCGTGCTGTAATAGAGCTGAGCAAGTTGTTGGAGTTTGCGTATAATCACATGGGTGAACTGTGAGGTCAACTAAATGGCTAATTTGCTTTTAATGAATGCTATTTCGCATTGTCATTACATACATGCCTACGCAGGCAGGCCAAGCCAGAAACAAGACGCCGCTTCTCTCGGAGCTTCTCTCTCTCTCTCTCTCTCTCAATACGGTTCTCAGAAAGGCTTGCTGGAAGGCCGCACGAAGAAAAAACACAATGTGCGGTCTGGAGGGAGAACAGGAGAAGAGGTGAAAAAGAGAAGTTTGTCATTAGGTTGTCCATGCGACGGACGCCCTGTTGGGACAACAGATGTGCATGATGTCATGCCAGAAGAGGGGTGGAGAGATGCAGGGAGGAGCGAGAGACATGAGGGTGGACAGCATCCTTGTGCAACGTTCCTCTTGGCACAGAAAAGAGAAGGAGAACGGTTGGTGAGGAGCAGGGAGTGAATGGAGTTCCTAAACCCTGCATCCCATGGAGTGCATAATAAATACCTAACATGATGCATTTAACAGTTAATAGTGCAATGATGTGTGATGCTGGAAACACAGTTATTACATGGCTTTGTGCAGGTGCTCAAAAATCTGAAAAAAAAATCTGAACTATGGAAAATGTTCCATATAACCAGAAATGAACTATAAAAATCGGTTCGAGTGTGCAGTAATGAAGCATATGGTGAGTAGGCTTTTACCTCTGTGCTGATCTCATAGATGGAGTTCACATTTTGCTGAGTTGCAATGATTTCCAGCCAGAAGTCTCATTTTTTTCAAACTGCACAGGACTCAGGCTGCATAAAGCCCAGGCTCTTGTGAGGACATGCTCCCAGAGCTCAGAGTTTGTGATTTGATTGTGTGACTTCAATGCTAAACTTTCTGCCTCTGTCCCCTGACTCTCTCTCTCTCTTTCTCAGTGGCATAAGAAGTCAATTGTTCTTGTGGTATGTAGTGACAATGTCTGTTTGTGATTGCACAGAGCCAGAGAGGGGGAGCATCATATACAGCAATTGAAGTTCTCCCTGCCTGGCCTTCAATAAGGTTATGCAGAGGTCAAAATGCTTTCTACTGCATACAAAAACAGTGTGTGTGTGTGTGTGTGTGTGTGTGTGTACAATAACAATCGTGCCAGTCGTTAGCGATAAAAGATCAAATTTTGCTTATCCTCTGCTTTAGCTCCACAAACACATCAAAACCATCCATGTCCCTATTCTTGTTATTCTAATCATGCATGGTTCAGTAATTGAACAAACCAGATAGAAAATATTTCAGTGGGAGGACTGTGTTGCTTTAAGTATTGGCTTACTTTAAGGACTTCTGAAGGGTTTACACTTATCAGGTGAACAGGCAGAATATCAAAATACAAAGAGCTGGTTCTTTTTGAACATAAAGTGGCTGTGCTGAATTCCCCAAATTGCATTGAAGACAAGCAGAACCTGTTTGGCCAATGGTGCCATCTGCTGCCACATGTACTTGATCCTGCTGTCAGCCTGTCAGCCGGGCCATGCACTGTGTTATTCTCACACACTGCAGCTATGCTGACCTCTGTATGAGGACACTGACTGCCTGGGTAATCATTTACTAGTGGCCTTGAGTAACACTGGTGTGACAACCATTGTCTCGACAACTGAAAAGGATGGAATTTGCTATCTGAAATAAAAGGCTTGAATGACCCTCAAGTACATACAAAGATACATAACTAACACAGAACACATTTAGGATCTTTTATTCACAGTAACCTAGTTACCGTCTGTGATATTGTCAGTGTTATTTAACAATTGATTTGAGGCCTTAGAGGGATATAAATGCTGTTTATGCTTTAGATAAAAAATATAAGAAATATGAGTAGTGATAATAAATATAATAATAATAATTATGCACTATACAGTAACTATAGTTATTATTGTTATTTAAGATATCATTTAAAGAAGTTCTTACGTTCTTCAAGATGTTTTTAATAACAATCTTTTAACCTTGCCTGTTTTTATAAAGAAGGCTAGTGGGTCTTCTTTCATCCTGACTAAATTATCATTATTTGTGTGGGTTTTTGTAGTGTTTCTTTCCTGTGCCTCTCCATCAAAGGAAATTCAAACAAAAGTTTTACAACATGAAATAAAAATATTTACATAATCCTTTATATAATTACTTCCAATATTATTATATATTTTAATACTTTTTAAAGCTTATAAAACACTGCAATCTAGAGTCTTAGACTTGAGTTTCAGTTGATTACTGCAAGAGTTTATTAAAGGCCTGTATGGATGACAATAACTGATATAAATTTAAAATAAAAATACTGTAAATAAATGTTCAAGTAATGGTTATATATAAATTGATAATTTTAATATTTCTAAGTGTTTAGGGTGTGGCACTGCGACATGCCCCTTGGCTGTTAGGGTTGGATGCTGCCACAAGATCTTGCTCTCTTTCTCTCTTTCTCTGGGTCCCACCCCCTTTGCCACTGCCATCTCCTGGTTTTCCCAGAATGCCCTGTCTGAGAGCACTGGCCTGAAATAAAACTAAGAGGGCCCTCATGGAGAGAATGGGAGCTTTGTCTCAGCTGCCATTTACACTGTCTGGGGGCATAGAAGGAGAAGAAGGAGAACTCAAAGAGAGTGTCTGATTGCAAATTAGCACAGCCCAGGGCCCGCTGCCCCCCACCCTCCTGTGCTTTCACTCTTTGGGGGTGAGAAGTGGATAAAGTTCTGGTACTAATGTTGGCATTCAGCATATTTCCATCTTTCACCTTCACTGATGACCAATACCATGTATTTCGACCAGGTGGAAACATAAGTTGTTTGTAACTTGTCTTTGACTTTTCTTTTGTTTAAGTCTGTTGAGGCTGTGCCATTGGGGGTTGCTTATTATGCAAGCAATGTTGTGTCTGAATCTGTAATTAGTTAAAGACAAAAGACAGCCTCTAAGCACTGCAGACGAGGCCGCTTGACACGAAAACCCTTCCTGAGACAGGTTCTTGTAGTGATTGACACGTGTCATGAGACTGGGTGCAGTTTCTCTGTGCTAACCTGCTTAGGCTGAGAGTTTATATTTACCACCTGGGCATAAAATGCTTCAGTAATGTGATTATTTGATTTAAATGGTTTCTTGGATATTTGATCATTTAAAGGCAATAAATTATATATTCTGAATTTTCCACTGTTTCATAACTTAAATGTTTTTTTGTTTTTTTTTGTCATTTTAAAAATCCTGTAATCCCTGCTCTGTAACTAACACACACACACACACACACACACACACACAGAAAAAACTAACTGGAAGATGATATTTTTTAAATAAGTAATTATTAAGAAGATAAATGTCTAATCTTTGCTTTTACATGTTCATCAGTATATTGATATATTGTTAAACACTTGGTTTAATAAATGACAAAATTTAGAAATTTACTATATGAAAATGTGAATAGTTACATGTTTAAACAATTACCACTATCTGAAAAAAATGTGTTAAAAAAGAATATAGAATGAAGACTTTAATTTTAATTAGAATTAACTTACACTGTACAGACTAACATTAAATTAGAGAAGAATATATTATTCTTCTAATCTGTGTAATTTTTTAAGAAAAAAAATCTTAACAGTATTGTTTTGTGCAGGATATTATCACATTATTTTACTTTGATAAATAATTAATTCCGTTTTACCCGTTTAATCCATACAATCGATTCAAAGCTAACACTTGTTGCAGGAATAGAATTAAGGAGTGGAAAATCTCCTGCTGAAGGTTGCTGTCTTTTGTTACTTTCATATGTTAAATCTTTCTACTGCAAAGGAGCACACTGCGTACATAAAAATAAGATTTAGGGCACATAATCGGACCTTTTAAATTAACCCTGTAGGTGAAAAATTCACAAAGATGTGTAAGGTACAAAAGGCGTACACATGGTGTCTTGATATATTATTATTATTATTTAATTTTTTATGTGAACACCTCTTATGGAAATATTACGTCACATATTTAGGAGAGGAATCTGAGAAGGTCACATGAGGCTAATGACATTACGTTAAGCAATTTTTTTATGGAGCGATTAGACATGACAACAAATCCTCACTTAATAAAAAACTTTGATTTTGAAATTTTATTTTTACAACAACTAAAAATAAACAAGCCTCATTATAAACCGGTTTACAACACGGATAATAGGCTTGCGTTGTTCTTTTGCCAGTAAATAAAATCCCTGAGGTGAGCTATGAAAGATGCACAAAGAGGAGATGGAGAAGCTTTTTTGCCAAACCACCTAAGGAGCTGTACATTCATTTAAAGATGACGCACTTAATTGGTGTTGAGAGTGAGAGAGAAAGAGACTCATCCTAACCGAGCACTCATCTTTTTTTATTATTATTATTCCTTTAATATTTTGTGCGTCGTTGTATGAGTCACAGAGTTGAAGCTTATTTATTTCTCAGGAGGCAGGCATGTGTTAGACTACAGTAAAGCTGCAACTTGTTTGGGGCGTAGCAAAAAAAAAAAAAAAACTGTCCCCCCCCCCCCCCCCCC
>JAQMYJ010000004.1:10379907-10456031 GCA_030014305.1 Clarias laeviceps
TGTGATCACGTGACGCTTGGCGTCAAAACAAGAAGCACATGCGTGATACATGATACTCGGTACTCGTAAACCAAGACATGTTCGTTTTAAGTCAAAATTTATTAAAAATCTTTGCTCGTCTTGCGGAGCCCAGGTTTCACTGTATGAGAACATACATAGACAGATAAAACATATTTTTGATTTGTGTAGCTTTTTCATATTAATATTATCTCTATTTTACACCTGATATCAAGAAATACTAAGGCTAGTATCACAATACTGATACTAATGGTTTAAAAAAGTTTTCTTGTTGACTCGAGAACAGGAAATCAGGAGTTGCTCTAGAACGTTTTGACACTAGTATGAAAAAAAATATAAAAGATCAGATGTCTCTGTTTTATTTTCATTTTTAATAAGAGCAATTAAAAACACAGGTTTAATCTGCTTTAATAACATGCTTTAATAAGTAGCAGAACAGTTGAAATGAAATGACAAACATAAACATAAACATTAATGAAAATATAAACTACACTGTTGGTTGGGAAATATTTGCTATTACAAAATTAAATGAAATAAATGAACCAAATATTTTAAAGACATTTTAATTTCTCTTTAGTACCTGGTATCAGTAGCATACAAGGCCTGTGCATGGTCAAGGGACGAATCATAATATCATCACTGTATTTGGCTAATACATAATTCTACGAGAATTTATGCACTGATCCCAGTGTTTCACTAGAGCTTGGACACCATCAAGGTAGAAAGTTTTCTCAGTACGCCGGAGCCGTGATCGGACTGCCTGATTCACGTCTGAAACGCCGGCGTCCCAGGAACTCCTTTAGAGGCCCAAACATGTGTAAATGTCTTGGACCGAGGTCAGGACTGTACAGCAGATGTGGCGATAACTCCCAGAGTTCCTGTAATGTGCGAGTGGTGTTGGTGAATGAGTGTGTGTACAGTTCACACACACAGATGCATCTGTTCCGCAAGTCGTTGACAAGTTATCCATTGATTTTCAAGGATGAGGCGTTTTACTCGCTAAAGGTTTACGGGAACGACTGCAGTGGGCTTCGAGACACCTTGCCCGGGATAGTAAGGGGGCGTGGTCACAGGTAGCCTAGGTACTGCACCTCCGCTAAAACCAAACCAGGTGGCGTTTCTGGGTTTTTCATGAGCTCAGATCCTGCTCTGCATACTTCGCCAAGAAAGGACAGATACTCCATCAAGGAGAAGAAAAGGAACTTTGAGCAACATACATCATCCAGTCACATCTTCTAAAACCAGAGGCACCTGCAGTTATTTCTTAATGAGCACCAAAGCCCCATCCCCGTCTTCCATCACATCTTTGGTCTGACAGCCGCTCATGGATCAGAGTTAATACAGAGTTAATACAAGCGGGGACTTGTACTGGGCCAACCTTCTTCTTGAGGATCTGCCGAGTTGCCAAGACCAACCTCACTTTTGGCATCCCGGCTGGATGTCCTGCCAGTGGTGGATCAGTGGATAGAGTTCTGGACACCTGAGTGAAAGGTCATGTAACCTGGTACCACCATGCTGACACTGCTGGGTCCCAGAGCGAGTCTCTTAACCTTCAACTAAAGATTTTTAGATGTTGCATTCCAGAGAATAAGTTCTTCTTGATATATGAGTTTTAGCGTCAAAGTGAGAGGGGTGGGGTCAGTGTGGGGGTCTGAGACCAAGTGTTTGGTGGATCTGTGGGTGGTTGTTGTTGACATACTGTACGGTGCACTGAGAGATCATGTGATACAAAACATGTGATTTCAATCTCCTCATTACACACCCACAGATCTAATTAAAGTATTAATTAATGGTTGTGTGATTTCCCCCCTCATCCCCCCCACCCCCCCCTCCACATTCATTATAGTGGATTCCTGGCTATATTAGACCTTAACATTTCAACAGGCAAATTCTGACTTAGTTTGTATTTATCTAGCAAACGTTTGTTTGTTTGTTCGCACGATGGAATAAAAGAGCCTAACACACACACACTATTGAAACTTTCACAGTCTTGATTTAGCACAAACTTCCTGGAATAGCTCAGACTGAAACTCAGCTTTTTAATATGAGGGGATTTGCAGTATTTGGTGCTCAGCTGAAACGTCGTGTTTGGATTTTTCCAGAAGCAGATCAAATGGCGACAGGCTGCTCTGCGTGCCCGGTTCTTCGCCTTATTCCCGGTGTATTCTCCGAAGTGTGTTCTCGGTGCGAGGCAGTGACACTGAGAGTCTTGCAGTGCGCGAGCTTCACGGTGTAGCACTGCGTGTGCGTTTTTATTGCGGGAAATAGCATGTCTATCTATAAACCCGCTCTTGTGTAACGGCTCGCTGTGAATCCCCCTTCACCTCAGTTGAACTCGGGTGATCTAGTTCACGAGCGACACGCACGCTGTCAGGCCGGTCTGGCGGGTGCCGCGAGGACGTAAACAACAAGAATAACCAGAAGATAAACGGAGCTAGCGTTTTTTTTCCTACACCAGAGTCCTTAAAAGAGACCATCTCTCGACGTCTGTCATGTCGTAGGCGGTTTTTTGTTTTGTGTTTTCTTTTTTCTTTTTTTTTTTTAAGATCCCGGATCGCTGTGCTTTTCGCTCGCGCTCGTCTCCGTCGTTGCCGAGGAGCTCGCGCTCAACAAAAGTAACCGGGACGACGGGAATTCGCCATGGAGAAGAATGACAGCTCTCAACCGCCCGGAGACTGCGAGCTACCTCTGTCTCTCCTCCTCGCTCTTCAACTTGAACTTGAACTCCAAAACCGGCTCGTCGGAGCCGAAACAACGCCTATGTGTAAGTTTGTTTGTTGATTTTTTTTTTCATATTTATATTTTTGTATAATAACATACATGACCAACTTACCTACTTAAGCTTAAAGAGAGAGAGAGAGAGAGAGAGAGATTGCTATAGCGTTCCATGATGTTTATTTTATTATGCATCGATTAATTAATCAAAGTTGATTTCCATCAGCCACAAAGGTGATGTTATTTAAGCAAAGAAGCTATTAACCTTCTATACAGTGTACCAGTGTACAGCTTCATGCCACATAGTCTAATAAAAAGGACATTATCAAATTAAATAAAGTATATTTAGTAGATTTGGCTATTTCTGTAACTAAAAATATTGGTTTATGGAGTGTGTGTGTGTGTGTGTGTGCATTAACTAAAAGATAATATTCTTGTGGCCTGGTTTGGTGTTTAGTCATAATGACTCATAGCTTGGTTTCTTTAGACTAATCAAACTGTACTGAAGAGGTTTAAGGGCACATATCTCCTTAACCAAAGGATGTCTAAATCTGGTATACATCAGTGTGCAATTGATTAGTGTACTTATAAGCTGTAATGGAGCTGTTTTCTTTCCAAATAAGCTATTGCATGTGAATCATTCAATAGTCTAGGCTGCAAGCTGCCACAATATTTTATTACTAGCCCAACAAGCCTTTGTATTTATTTTACTAAGACTACATTCATGGTGTCTTTTTTTAGTATTTTTCAGCGACTAATTATCCCACAGCTTTGTGGTAGAAGAGGTTGCTCGAGGAATTGTTTTCTTGTTAAGGGAGACTAGTTTACAGATTGTTCTTAGGAGTCATTAAGTTAAAAAAAAAAGTTGCTTGAACCTCAGCACTTCTCAGGTTTTGCTTTTTTACTTGCATGGTGAAATTCGTAGACAATAATTATAATCTTAGAATTAAACTAGCGTCATTGGGTTCTAGCGAAGTTCCTGTGGTAGATTTGTTCACATGTAGTAAGTAAGAACCAATCTTTTTTTTTTTTTTAATCTGTGGTGTGTGTGTGTCTGTGTGTCTAACAGTGGTTCTTAAAATGGCGTAACCTTGTACATGCAGCCCTTTTGCTGTTCGCCAGCTTCTTGATCAGGTAAGATTTTCCTTAAATATAACTTTTATTTGTAGCACACGTCAACATTTAATCTGTATCTTGTAGATAAGGTATAATAGATGAGCATGAGTATTATTCTAATCACGACTCAGTACTAATGTTAGTAAGGTGAATTTGAGTTGTGTAATTTATTAAGGTTTTAATCCATTCTTGTTATAACCATAATATTTTTATGGAGGCTTATTTCAGTAAAGCTATTTCCTATGTTCCTTGTGAGTTAGGAACAAAACAAGTAATTTTTGTTTCCTATCAATAATCAATATATTTTCTTTTATTGTTAACGTGAGTCGGTGTGATGCGTGGGTGTTATTTCGGTTATTTCTATGCGTCTGGACTAACAAATCAATGTGAGAGAGGTTCTCTGAAAATCCAAACACACAAATATATGTACACATGTGCATGCACTACAGTATGTTCATTATCATTCTCTAGGCCTTTGTTGGGTATTGCTTGCAGATTGCCTGCATCATTCTGACGATGATATAAATTTATTCTGGTTTTTCCTCTTTTGTTCTGGCTGACTATGTTATCCTCTTCTTTTTACATTCGCTAAGAATGTTCTACACCCTGCATGGACTTCATAAGAGCGTTATTGAGCATCAGTGAAAGTGTACTGTGTATTTGAGATTGTCTGAGCGTGTCCTGGCTTATTTGGTCATGGATGGATTATTGTGGAGTCGTGCACTAGTGTGGACCCTGAAGACTACTTAGCGTGTGTGTGTGTGTGTGTGTGTGTGTGTTTTATAAAACTCTTCAGGTGAATAACACAACAGCAGTAAAAAATAAGGAGACCTGCCATCCTATCTCAATTGCCTCATTTATGTTTTTTATAAATAAATAAATAAATAAATGTACACTATCATGTTTTTACATTCCAGCCAGCAAAACTCTGAAGTCCTCAGCTCCAAATTTTTGCCTCAACAAGGGCTACATTTGGGGGTTAATTTAAATTTTCATTATCAAAATTGTGAGAAATGTAGAAAGTGGATTTTTGAACACTGGCCAGATATCGATAAAACCGTATTTCTCTTGGTAAGCTCAAGTATCATTTTGTTTTATAATATTCTATCTGGCTGTTTCTTATTAAACATATCATGAATCTCAGTAAATAACTAATAAAGGGGATTACTCAGCAGAGAAAGAAGTTTTTAAGAACATTCTGAAGATATTATGATCATACACACTTCTGCATAAGTATTTTTAACTTCCTCCCTAAGAACTGAACTGTAAGCTGTTTCCAGGTGAAACTTTGAATACTTGTGCCTAAACAATATATTTGACTTATTTTACATTATTAAATTTTACAATACTATGTACACTACATATTTCTGCACAACACAAACCCCACAAACTCTTTTAAAATCTACTAACTGACATTCAGTTTGTTACACTGTAAGATTCAATTTATTAGGCATTTTGAGTATCGATAAGTCACGTCAAAAATATTTGTCAAATGCTTATATGATTATTTTTGGCCCTGTCTGTGAAATCCCAGCTAATGTCAGTTTTTATGATTCACTGTTTTTCTACATAGAATAATATGTACAATGATTTCATGTAGAAAACAGTGATGCACACAAAAAAAAAAAATATATATATATATATATATATATATATATATATAAAATTGCCCAATATCTTAAAGACAGCTACCGCTAAAGAGTTTGTAATTATAAAACAGAAAAAACAAAAGTAGAACATCTACAGCTAAAAGTTTCTTTGTCCTCGTGCTTACAGTATTAGGACCTTGAGTCTGCTCTCTTTGGTTGTTCTGTAAGGACATAGGCATTGATTGGCCACAGTCACTTACGTCACAGGTTTATTCTGGGTGATGATTGGCCAGCAGATAGAATCTTACTTAAATGAAGTTTATCTGAGAATTATAGATAACACTTTTTATTTTTTCAAACATTACAGCAAAAGCATTGGATTAAATGTCTGCCCCTATATTATATATATTATGAATAATTTTTCTTTTTACAAAAGTGCAAGATAAAAGAGAAGCTTTTAATATCGAGTAACAATTTATTTTATTTATTTATTTATTATTATAATTATTATTATTATTTGTTACACACTGCCTGTACACAAAGGAAGTGTACCTTCCAAAAGAGAAAAAAATGCTTTAAATACGCAGACATATTACAACCTGTATCATTCTTGTGCACCACGTGGAGGCTTACCCTGCTGCTCTGAGGTTACTAATGTAATAATCATGCTTTTAACTCTGTGGTTACCAATGTAGTAATAATGCTTTTAATTCTGTGGTTACCAATGTAATAATCATACTTTTAACTCTCTGGTTTATCACTGGAATTCTAGAGATACGTTATATAGGCTGTTTCATTAATTAAATATTAAGCAAAACTCTTACTCCGTAATGCAAGTAATATGGAATGCTACATGGGGAATACATGTACAAAATAGTCCACAAGCAGCCAAAAGACCTTCCTTTTGTGTTGAAGTTACACTTAGAGCTACATCATAGTCTTGGCTATGTAAAAATATTTTTTAGTAAGAATGCAAAAGACTATTATTTGATATAATTAATGCAAAATATACTTTATACAAAGAGACTAAGAAGTCATTTAAGAAAATCGCTTTCTGTCCATTTATCTTTCAAGCCAGTGGCTCAACCACAAAAGCACTGATGATTTCAGCAGTGCAATTTCAGCCCAGCAAGATGACATGCTCTTTGACATATCTACAATCGGTTTTCACTCACATTAATGTTGCCAGTCAGTGCTCAGCTCTGTTTGCCAAACTATAGCTTTCAGTTTACATCTTTTGTCAATGAAAATCTCTTTGAAATATAAAAAAAAAATCTATTGTAGGAGCTGCCAAAATATTTTATTGCATTTTAATGCATGGAGATAAATTTTTACTCTGATTGCCTTCATAGATGCATTGTTTCAGGTTCCATTTATATTGTTAAGAAGACTCGCAGATTGAGTTTATTAGTTTTTAACTTGGATATTGTTTATTACATTTCATACGTTAATATATGCTGGCAGTTCAGAGCGAAGGAACCTGTGTGAGAACTCTGGAGAGGGCGATACACAGTGACCGAGGCCAACGAGCATGCAATACAGCTGGCTGAATTTGTGCTGTGTGTGCACTGGAAGTGTCTTTCCACGACTAGCTGCTGGAGCTCTGGCCATACCAAACTGTCAATCCCACAGGAATGTCTCCCCAAACTCTCCTCTGTAGCAACGGATGACAGAAAATTGGCGTGCTATTGCTGTGTTCTTTCTCTGTTTCTCTCTGACCTTCTCTCTATTGCTCCCCTGCTTTTGCTCTTGGTCACACTGCTTCCTGTTCACTTAAAAAAAACAAAAAAAACAAAAACTTGCTCACCAAAGAATAGAGGCCAAATATGTAATGTGTCAAAATAACCTGGCCTCGGTGCTGTAATCTGATGATTTCTTTGATATGGCTCAAGGTTGCTGCTTACAGTGTTATCAGGAACATGTGGAACAGGGCCCTCCCGGATAATAGTTTGACACAGAATTCTAAATCGAAGTCTGCAAAACCTCAATCGGCCTCTTTACAATCTGGTTTACCTTGGCTTACCATGTCTGAAATCTAGCTGTGAATAAAAAAAATTAAACGATGATGACAGCTCACCTGTCACATTTGTGCACTCAGCCCCACTTATGGGTGTGTGAGTAGTAGTGTCATATGTGCATGGGGCTATAATAGGCTGACACTTGCACTGAGGGAATTGTAAAGATATGAGTATGAACAGGAGGAACATGTCTACATTGAGCTGGATGGCAGCAGTGATCATTACCAAGCATTACAGGGAAGGGAACAGTAAATAAGCCACTCAGATCCCGAGTGTGATGCATGCTCTCCTTATCTCTGAGATGTGGTTTACCTATGACATTGCATCACATACTGCGTTTGCATGCAGGAGATTTCTTTCGTGTTATGTGTGCATGTGTCTGTACGTGTATATGCATCTGCTAGAGAGAAAAACGAGTGAGGTTGAACTTGTTTCTAAGCAAAGAGTTCTTAAGTGCTTGACCTAATTTTGCAGGCAGTAAAGAATTCGGCGTTGAAGGCCTTCCTCTGTGAGTGTGAGTTTGCTGCGCTGGGTGTTTCCTCCCAGGGTCTAACAGGAAGCTCATGTTCGAGTTCATCTGAGGACAGGGAGAAGGCTTTTCTTTCCACTGTGGATCTTTTTTTTTTTTTTTTTTTTTTTTCGGGTGGGGCGGGGGGTGTGGGGGGCGGAGGCTGGGCCTCTTCTCTGAATCGCCCCTCTGCAATCTGGCATGTGTTTTAGCTCCCTATACTGCTTTATTGTCTATTTTGGCTGAAGTTGCAGTTTTTTCACACTGCCAAGGAAACATCTATTTTTTAGGCTACAGTGAGTAGCCGAAGTCCAGAGTTAAAAGAAAGTTCATGAATCCTGTTAGAAGGTTCTCGCCTTCTCGTTACATGCTACATTCCTAACTGCACTTATCCTGTTTTACAACTCGGAGAGATAAAAATTAAGAACAAATCACATAGGACTCTGTAAGCGTGTTGTTTGTAGATTCCTGTTCTTCTTTGAATAGTTTGAATCTTTGTCTAAATGATGCATACTGGTCTTGTCTTTATTTATCGTCCACAGACAGGAAGATTTGCTAGGTGAGGTGCTTGTATCACGATACAGGTAAGAGACAATCAATAGTAGGAAAACAGGCAATATCAGAATACTTTACTGTTAACAGTACAAAAAAATTAGGCTTGCGTCAACTTTACTTCATAATATTCCATTTGTTTGAAGATAAACACCATTTTTACTGACTTATTAAATGCAATGTAGTGCTAAAAATTTTATTTTTATCACATGCTATCTGGTATGCAGTGGTCATTTTACTCTAATCACTGCATCACTATAATATATGTGTATTTTCTACATGCCATTAATTGGCGTGATTAGACATGCAGTCTGGCATTGTTGCAAACGAGTTACTGGTATCTAATTACAATTTAGAGCTCCCATGCTTTTATGTCCCTTGTTTGTACATGCTTTTAAAGCTTATTAACAATATTATTATTACGATATTATCTGGTTAATGTAAGTAATCCAAAAACCTTATAATATTTCTTTTAAACTTGCCAGCCTATAAATAGCTTCCTCAAAACACTCCTATTTTTGGCAAACAAGATTATTGCTTTATCAGGCACAGTTCTGTAATGTGTTTGCAGCTGAAACCCAAAATGAATTTCAAACTAGAGCACAGCACTTTTTATCTACAGTTCTCCTGAGTGCAAGAGGGTGGGAAGAGGAGGAGGACAAGAATGCCAAACAGGTGGAGTTTCGGTCGTACACTTGCAGACCACTCTATTATCTCGCCATCTCTTGCACATCATCTGACCATCAGCTTGTGTGCTGCAGATGACCCTCAGGTCTGGTGCCATTTGCAGGTGTCTCCCAGATGTTGCTATACTCCGTGTAATTTGTCTCTTGGGGTTCAGTCTCATGTTAGGATAGAGCGGAGATGGGTAGGAGCTCTGATAATGGCAAAACCATGTGTATTGTAAGGGGAAGGGAGGTGTGTTTTACATAGGGATGCCTCTCGCACAGCTGGTGCTTTTCTCACTGAGAGATATAGACATTGGAAGTTAAATGTTGCATTTTAAATGTGTATGTTTTTTTAATTAGTGTAGAAATTATTTCAAATTTGTTTACTTTACCATTATATACTGTAGCAGAGTATTTATTGCTTTGTGCAATAAATTTTACTTTCCAAGTATTTTTTGATCACTCAGCAGATGCCTATTCTGTTTTAAAAGAAATATGATATAAAAAGGAAAAAAGTATTATAACTAAATATTATTACAGGCAATTTTAATTGTGACTTATATTACTTCTGTGGCGTTCACTCCATCAGCATAACGTTAGCTTTGTGGCTGATTATACATTCTATTTGAATGACATCATTTGACCCTTATCGTCCTGTATTAGACTTGTGGCCATAAATTCCAATGACCCAAAGCACTGACTCAGTGCCTTGATAAGCTATAAAGGGTTTCAAGGCTCAATATAAAGAGAGCAGTTTTTCAACACACTAGACAGATATAATGCCTGTGGTTATTCATATTGTTACCCACAGTGGAAAGGCTGCCCATCATGTAGTAGGAAGGAAACCAAACATACCATCGTACTTTTTACAAAGAAATTTTACCTGAAAATACAGCTTATTCCCCCATATCATATCAGTTATTCTAATATTATTTCTCATATTTATAAAATGTATTGAAATGCAAACTAAATAGAATTAAGTTTTTAAAAAAAATAAATAGTTATTTTAGAAAATATACAGAGTGGCCAAAGGGTCGAGATCGAAAGGCAAAAATATGTTTCAAAGTATAACTGTATTACTGTTCAAATTGATGGCCTCTGACTACACGGCACTTGTGTACAGTATACACTACTGAGTACAGGTTAAACATTTTTTAATGCATCAGAACTGATGATGGTACATGGAGAAATCATTTCCTTCATTAGGACATTCCTGGGACTTCAGACGAGACAAAAGAAAAAAAAAACCTTGTGTGGTGTTTGGCCTTGTTCAATGTGATTCTCTCTTGTTAGTTTTGAGGCTATGATGTGTTTGAAATAAAAAGACAAATAACTAAAGTTTTATAAGGAAAAATACCTATAGATCCGAAATTTTGTGCTAGTCTGTATAATAAAAATATTATTTATTTATTATTAAGATTTGTGTCATATCTGATATTTGTTAACTAGGTTCAAGTAGGTATACAAGTACTGCATATACTGTTTGTATTTGTACAGTTTGGACACCAGTGCCAGGTATATCAACTATTGGAATTTTTTTTCTATGTTGAGCGGGTCCTGAGGCTGGGTGCAATATACAGAAAACCTACTTTCATAAAAGCATCCATTCATGAATGAAAAAACAAAAACAGAACATAACTTTGATTCTTTTTGATCGACACACAAAGCAGTGCAAAATATAACTGTATATATCTTTCAAAGCTTGCATAATGACTTAATATTGTATGAACGTCTTCAAGCATCTGTGACTGTGTTTTTTTTTTTAGGCAATGCATACTTTCTTTATTTAATATAATTCACCAGTAAAAGAAGTTATCATTAGCTGTTTGTCACTCAACAGAGGCTTTTTACTCGAGCATAAAGAAAGTGCTGGTTCATATAGAGAAGTGTTTGTTTGAGGCTTTAGGTATAGGATTAACAGTAATGCGAGTGTGCTGCTCTGGGTCTGACTGTGTGATGGATCAGGCTGTTCCAGACTGGGCCTCCGAGCCTGCAGACTGCCACTGCTCCCTGGGTCGGCCGCTGCCGCATTGTTGGCAGGGGCTCATTTGAATAGCTCTTTAGTAGTTTGTGTGAGCAAGTCAGCGCCATTTGCATTTGTTCCAGTCACAAAGGTTTACAGGTCAATAGAGATGGGCTCGAGAAGAAGTAACGTGCAAAAAGGAACCCACTTCTCTTTCTTTTAAGCAATTCATCTTCCACCTCACGGAAAACGTTTCGCGTTGGTGCATGTGTGTGTGTGAGCATGTGCAAGTGTTTATGTGTGTTTGTGCTGAAACACCTCAGATGTCTAGAGAGTGATTTACTCCCCGTCGGGGATAAGTTGCTGGAAAGGGGCCCCTGGTAACCCCAAACGAATGCTGAGAATAATTTGATTATCACACCTCAGCATGCCTATTAGGGGCTGTTCATGTGTGTGCATGTATGCGTGTTTGTATGTCTGCACTGAGAGAACGTGAAAGCAGGAGGGAGGGAAAGAAAGGAGGGAGCATACCTGATTAAGTGGACTCTATTCAGAAGTGTTTGTGAGCAGTTTGAATGGCTGCAGTGCTGACACACGGCTTTTCAGATACGCAGACGTAGACACAACCTGAAGATTCAGGTCCCCATAATTAATCCCACTGTGAACACTGTGTCCCTAGAGCATTCACTCTGTGCCCTCCATATGTCCTTTATCACAGCTTCGCCTCATTTAACCTACTCATACTTCCTAGTAATCATTTACCTAAAGGGGCACTGTCTATGTAATGATTATTCCATATGCAATTAGATGACCACTGGATTATAAAGTAATATGGTTTCTCACATTAGTATGTATGCAGTCAGTTTTATACACTAATGGATTTAAAAGTTGGTATATAATCAAACTATTTGGATTATGATTTTATTCTGCCTTTACTAAATAAAGGTAAAAATCAAGGTTATTTTTAGATACAATATGCATGACATTTCACATGGCCACAGGAAGGCAGTGTGTGTCTGTCCCTGTGCTTCTGCAGTACCCCGTGGCTGTCACTGTCCGGTTCTCTTATGGTCAGATGTGTGAAACCCAGGACAAAAGGGGGGCTCCTTTATCTGCATGCATGCAACATAAAGGCTGCTTTTGTTGTGGCCTGCATGCTCATGACTATTGGCATCTATAGCACCCTTCGTCATGGCCACCCCTTTCCCGAGGCACACCACAGCATATAGTGTTTTACACTTCAGAGCTCATATAGTGCTGGGGAATAGTAGGTGTGGTCCGATAGATAGATATTTGATCAGACATTGACATTTCTACCAGCTATACTGTCTACATACCCATGTATGATCCTTATTTGAGGACTTTTAGGTATTATTATTCTTTTCCCAAAATATTTTCCTTTTTGTAAACATTGACTAACTTAGTTATGACGCCCAAATAAAAGTAACTGTGAGGAGAAATTTCAGTGTACACCACAGTAAAGTCTGGGTCTTTAATTCTTTTTAATTCTTCTGGATTTTTATAATCTAGTTAGTCCTGAAATCAAAATACCTTAAATTGAAATATCTGATTCAAAATACTTTTTATATCAACACCACTTATATTTATTACACAATATTTGGACACTACGAGCGGAAATGAAGGTCACAGTATCCTGTTTTAATTTGGCTACGACAAATGCACATTAAAGACAGGCACCGGAAACAGATTAGTATTACACCATTCTTACCTCATCCTAATAAGGGTTTGAATTCCCACCGGGAAAGTTCTTTCACAAAGACAATTAAAAATAAAATAATAAAAAAGACGACACAAGGATAACGTGTTTGCAATTACAAGTCTCCTTTGCTGACCTATATTGTCCCTTTAAAATTATATTTAATGGGGTTAATGCCCTTGAGAAAGAATGACAAGTGCAGCATACTTGCAAAAGTGATACTCAGATTTGCATCTTGCCTAGGATGGTGAAGCGAGCAGACATTTATTAACAATGCTTGCTTCTGATGTACGAGCGAACCTATGTATCAAAAGAGTTGTATGGGTGCTTCTCAGCTCGAAATTTGTATAAGGATTGGACCATTAGTTGTACATCGCATTTCCTATACATGTGCCATTTCATCTCTGGTCCCCAAGCATTGCCGTATTGAACTTTTTGAACGATCTGATGGGTGGAATGCACCAGATAGCTGAGTGGGTGCGAAGGTCTGATCTTCCTGTAAAAGTGGCAGAGTCCGTTTCCTGTGTGCCGCTCCACAGGGGTAGGTATTATATCGTGGGCAGTTGGGGATTGGGTGTGGAGGGCTTGACTGGGGCAAATCCTGGACGCTCTGTGCATATTACTGGATTGTGACGTGGCACATGTGAGGGCAAGCTACAAAGGCCTGGAGCCTTTTAAGGGCCAGTTCTGTTACTGTTCTCCCACACACACACACACACACACACACACACACACACACACCTCCAGTCCTGGCCTGCATGCACAAAGATGAAAAACACTCCGTGTAAAATAGCAGTTGTCGCCAGCAGACCAGGATGAGCAGGCGCTTTGGCAAAACAGGTAGATATGAGAGTAAACGGTTTTGAACATCACACTACCTTTGAGAAACGTTAATAATTATTGTGCATGTCTCCATAAGAGAATTGTTATTAGAGTGTTGTGTTTTTTTTAGTTGTTTGGTTGTTTATTTTTGTTTAAAAAAATATTGTAAGTTGACTGAACAATGTTTGTCAGGATAACAAATAATCTAATGTGAATTTATTTAAGGAGAAGAAAAAAGAAGAATCATACATTTCCATTTCTTTTGAATTGCTTTAAATATGAGCACATTAATATTTAGAAAAGGTAAATATTTTAGAAATGTTAGTGAGCTTGCAAGTTCATAAACGATTTTATATATAACGGTAGGGTGGAGTTTTAAGATCTAAACAAAATATTTGCACAACCTTTTCTTAAAATAATAATGTGTGTTAGTTAGTTAATACTGTACCTGTGTGCTCCCCTGTATTATTTCTGTAAGACTATTTAAACATACTGTATTATCAGTAATTCGTTATACATGTATATATATTCTTCGAGGAAGATTCGTTATTTTTCATAATTTAAGTGACCTTTCCTCTATTTCTTATTTAACTGCCCCTGTTCCTGAGCTTTTGGAAGAGCCAGAGTTAATGACTGTTTGGGATAATGGCCCAGAATCAGCTCTGCTCCTGAATCCTAGTGCGCCACAGAAGGTTCTAGACACTGAGCCGTGCTGCAGGAGCCACAGCGCGAATTAGCACTAGCATGTACTTGCTTTCTCCGTTACTTCAGATCTGAGCTTTTTAACCTTTGCCCTGTTATCTCAACTTTTAAAGTGACGCATGTACTAAAGAATTAAAAAAAAGGAATTAAAAAATATATAATAATAATAAGAAGAAGAAGAGAAATAAGAAGAATATTTTCTGTGTTAGGAATCATAATTTTGTTCATAGATTTATATCAAACTGTCTGAGAATTGAGTTCTGCATATTTATTTCTGACCTAAAACAAGTACCAAGATGTTATAAATCAAAAGTAAATATGTGTCCCCTACAAATATCTAAATATTTACTTTATTTAATTAAACTATATATATATATATATATATATATATATACACACACACACACACACACACACACACACACACAGCCTTTTTTTGGGGAAGAGATACAAAAATACTTATTAAAAAAAAAAAGACATTTAGATTGTATAATCTCCCTTCAAAAACATAGCAGCATAGAGTAGTCTTTGAGTCTTTGATCATTTTAAAAGTGATTAAAGAATGCAAAGTAAAGACTCTCGAAGAGTCTGCTTTTCATGCTCTTTACTCATGTTTTTACAGTTGTATAAATTGTAATAAAAAAATATATATTATATATATATATATGTATGTGTGTGTATGTACAGCTAACAAATAATGAGACACGAACGAATAAAAGCTTATGCTTTAGAGTTTAAATTGGCATCATTACGATTTAAGATTCATTCTTTAATAATAATTTTCTCTCATCTTTTTGAGGATTTATATTCTGCACATATTTTAAAATATATAAAACTTAAATGTGCATGTAAAGTGTGTTTTAATGATATATTTTGTGGAGTAATAATCCAGGAATTCAGAGAATTGTAGTTACTGTGCACAAAACTGCAAGTGAATTTTCTCAAGAAAATCCTCTGAACATGTGACAAACATGACCATGCTTTGAAAGCATACACATATACAGTAGGGATTAAATTTTTTATTTTGATTAAAGTTTACATCCATTTTAAAGAAGTGTACACAGTCCTTTTCTACACATCCTGTTGTTAAAGGGAAATTGAGTAAAATGAATTAATGTAATATTAAATCAGAACAGCTTATCAATCATATATCATGATAAGAATTTTTTTTATTTTGCTGATCACGTTAGAGACTTTTTTGAGGAAAAGAGAATACATTATCTTTTCCACAAGATATCATAGGAATAAAAGGCACTTCATGAAGCATGAAGCATTTTTGCACTGTGGGAAAAAGGGGGAAGATCATTTTGATGGATTTGTTTGGATTTAATAAAGAACATATTCAGTCTCTTTCAACCAGAGTTTATTATCAAGAGACTTTATGCCTTTTAAGAGAGATCTTTTACAGGGAAAATCATCTCTAAAAACCGTTTTAGTTTATTCATTTAAATGTATTTCTAATATCCTCGGTTAGCACGAAATAGAAATCAAAAACATGTGACAAATGTCGAACTTTATTAAATTATAACTTGTCTTTCCACTTGCTCTGTTAAGGAAAATTTCTACTTATTTTTATCAAATTAATATAAGATCTTAAAGTTGTGTGTACTCTATTTAATGTGTATGTTTCTTTATTATGCCTTAAAGTTGATTATTACTATAAATAATAAAACAATACTGATTTATTTTTCTACAATCAAAATATGTCATGCATGGACATAATTAGAATGTTTAAATTTTTACCTAAAATTGTTGATATAAACATGCAATTGTATTTTGGTGGGGAAAAAGAAATCCCATTCCTGAGAATTCAGAAGATTTTTGTGGCACTTTAACAACTTTTATTTTATATATTAATTATGGATTAATTAACTATTCATTTATATATTAAAAAAGAAATGCTGAAGATTCTATCACAATAAGACCTATTAATAGTTAACAGAAACATTTTTCGTCCCTCTGCAAGCACCAGAGCTTGCTCGTGCATACTCTGGCTGTGAGTGGTGAACAATCATGTTGCTTCATCTTGCAATGGAGTTTTTTTTTTTTTGGTTTGTTTACCCTTGTCATACTTTTTTCCTTTTATATATTAATAATTCATAATGTTGTTTGTAATTTTTTATGCTGCTTGCTTAGAGATCGAGAAGCACTTTTATAAAAAAAAAAAAATAAATAAAAAAAAGGGTGGGGGGGGGGATCCGCCATGTTGTCTCACTCTGCTCCATTTTGTTTCAGAATTTCACTGCAGCCCTGCCCCACCCTCTCAAAATTGTCTGAATGCCAATTGGTCCTTAATGTACAAAGTAAAACTGATCTATTCTCATATTAAATACTTTCCATTAGTAAACACATAAAACATTTTTTTAGAACAAGATATCCCTAAGTTGTATTACTCACTCTCACTCATCTTCTATACCGCTTTATCCTGTATTCAGGGTCGCGGGGACCTGGAGCCTATCCCAGGAGGCTTAGGGCACGAGTCAGGGTCCACCCTGGACAGGGTGCCAATCCATCGCAGGGCACACACACATACGCACACTCATTCACCACACTACAGCAATTTGGGAACACCAATTAGCCTAATCTGCATGTTTTTGGACTGTGGGAGGAAACCGGATTACCCGGAGGAAACCCAACAAGCACGGGGAGAACATGCAAACTCTATGCACACAGAGACAGGAATCGAGCCTGGCCGAGAATCGAACCTGGACCCTGGAGGTGCAAGGCGACAGTGCTGAAGTTGTATTAGTCCATTAATTTTTATTTTAAATCATTGTACTGTTGTTTCACTTTACCCAAATCACAGTTTCATGGCATCTCTTTCTTATTTTAAGTATTACATTATTATTAGTATTATTATTACTGGTAGTGGTATTAAAGAAATGTATATATATTTATATCTATAAGTATTCTAAGTTTTCTCATTGTCTGACTGACAAATTGACGAAGTGTTGAGGTGAAAAATGCTATTTGAATATTATTTTTAATAATATTACCTTATTAAATAATGTATTTGAATTTATCTTTAAAGTAGTTAATAAAATAAGATGAACATTTGAGATAACAGTTCTACAGCAGTGCTTATGTACAATTTAAAGCGTCTTAGTTTTTATTTCCTTTCCTTTTTTCATTTATTTTGCATCAAAATTTGATTGTTTAAAAGTTTTGGGATTTTTCTGTTAATGTGCAAGACCTTAATAATTGTATGGATTTTTATATAATTACAGATTATAGATATGTGTGCGTATTGATTAAAGTAAATTAGCAAAGGTATTCTGAAGAACATATGTATTGAGTATGGCTCTTTTACGGCACAATATAACCTTTTCTGATTTATATTTTGATAATACTGTGATTTTTTATTTTATATATAACGTAATTTTTTTATGTGTAGTAATTTAATATATATTTATTTTTGCATTTCTCTTTTTAGCATTGTTTTTATAAAAAGAAATTAGGTGTTTTTACAAATGTGATGATATTATTATTCTTTTTATTATTATTATTATTATTATTATTATTATTATTATTATGTTCTTCTATATTAAATGGTTGCTTGTGTGAGTGGTGTTGAATGCCCTCATTAGCTTTGTGAGACAGAAGGGTGAAAGTGCTTGGCTTTACGGCTCCTAATGGAAGCCGTCAGGTCATGTGTAGGCTCTGAGTGACAGCCCTAAGGGGATCACTTCCTAATCCCTATTACTCAGTGTTTTAGTGGTCTTTACCTACACAAAGCAAACAGTACACTCTGCTTGAATGGGGGCCGACCTGCTCCTAGTGTAACACTTCTGACCCAAGGGTCATGCCCTTTGTTTCTCTCTCTACAGAGGCTGACCCTAAAGTTCACAGCTGTAATTGAGAAGTCTTGCAGACACGTGCGCGTGGGGCCCCAGGAGAGACCACCACTGCAGCAGAGCCAGGGAGTGAAAGGTGAGTGTAAAAGGTGTATTTTTTTTCCCCCCACCTTTTTAAAGATCTAATTATGCAAAGTACTCTTTAGCACAAATTATTGATAAGAAGTTGCAACTTGTTACTGAGCACTGAGTGTTAAAATAAAAAGTTAGTTCAAGTTTATTGAATGGCATTTAAAAATTTTATTACCCTTAATGATCCTTGATATATGTCTGGATCCATATTTGTTTCCAAAGTTTTCATTTTCTGTGATGTGCAATATTTAATTAAAATCAGTATTTGAACATAGCAGGGCAGATAGTGTTACGGGCTTAAAAATACTCTGCATGAGCTGGCCACTGATTTGTGGATTCATGCTTTACTACCTCCTCTTTTATTCCAGATTTCTGCACTAGTACCAGAAATTTAGAGGATCACTTTGTGCCAACAATAAAAGTTCAAGTACTTTTATCTGTGTAACAAATTTGTTTAATCATGTGCTTATTTGTCTGCCAGATCTGGAAGTAAACTTGCCTAGTACTTTTGGTTTCCGTTAATCCTCCCAGTTGAAACAGACAATATACTACACAGCTGGCCTGGAACCCTTAACAAACCTTTATACTTACTTAGTGCTTGGTTGTGGATTTTTTTTTTCCAATGGAATAAATGTTTGTTGGTGCACCCACTGCCCCATAATCTCTGCCTGAATGATCTAAAGAAAAAAGAAATACAGTTTTATTTTTATATCGCTTTTGAAAATGGTCATTGTCGCAAAGCAGCTTTAGAGAATTTCAATAAAAAATTTATGGAAATAAAATAAAACATGTACAGAAAAAAAAAAGTATAGACTATAACTATCAGTTTGTCCCTGATGAGCAAGCCGATGGTGATAGTGGTAAGGAGAAACTCCCTGAAATGACAATAGGAAGAAGCCATGAGAGGAACCAGACTCAACAGAGAACTCATCCTCATTTTGTCCCTTTGCACCAAGAGCACATCGTTTTCTATGGTTTTTATGTTTGTATTATTTGAAACGACTCCTTTGTGCTTGTCCCTTAATGTCTTTGGAAGTGCATCAGCCATTTTGTTTTGTGAATGAAAGGACATTTGCCTAGCTGTAGTGACATTAGTGGAAATTCAAGCCTGTTGCTGATGTACCTCTTTGCTTTGCTCAATTATTGCACTGAATGCATTACTTTCATTTTGTAAGATAACAATAAACCAAAGCATCGGTCATTATATATCTATACATACTGTATGTAATGGTTTGTGCTTAACTGAATACTTGTAGACTTGTAAATAATCAGCTTATTTTTTAATATTGATGCCTATTAAAAAAATGTAAGCAATGTGAATTTATTCTGAAATTTAGTGATTTGAAAAATTTGAAAAACTACTAATTATCAGTAAGAGTCGAGGAGATTGGACCTTCAGGTAAAAAAGAGTTTGTAGATTGCAAGAACATTTCATAAATGAACTTGAAAAGTATCATAAAGAGTTTGTTATGATTGGCGTTTGATCAGTAGTGCTCCGAGTTCATCGGTCTTATGAACGATATGCCTTATAGAGCAGCATACTGTTTGGGAGTTGGCAGCCAACCCAAAACCAAAATTGTGTCCTTAAGTGAACTCTGCAGTGTACAACACTGCACACATGCCAAGCCCGAGCTCCTTAGACACAGGTTAAATAGTAAACAAGCAGCAGATTAGAAGAGCGTCGCACAGAATCACCGCTGCTTAGTCACAATATTTCGAATGTGTCTCCATTTTGCTTTAGCCACTGTAGTGCTGTTGCACGTGTGAAACCTGCCTGGTCTTTTTTTCCTATTTTGCGATTGGACAAGAGACGTGGCGCGAGGTGACGTCAGACAATTCTAGACCATGCCAAAGTAAGGGCGCTATCTGCTTTTGTCGCATGAAAACTAGAAGTGCTTACTTTCCATTTTACCCGTCATGCTCTCACGTGGTGCTCCACGAGCCAGATTTGCTATTGGTTTGAAGGTGTGGCGTGTGTCTGGCACTGACTGATTGTGTGTTCGTCTGTCTCAAGTGAACGGTTAGCACGAGCAGCAGATGCAAGGGTAGAAATCTCTGAGAGGTGGAATAGGATGAAGCAAGGAAAGAGCGAGAGAGAGATCCGAAGTGGTTCGGCCACTTTCTGTCCCCTCCTCCTTGCCAGAGAGTGTGTTCGTCTGAGATTCGGTGTGTGAGAAGGATTGGGGTACTCAAAAAGCAACAACAGGACCCTTTGTGTATATATTCTAGGTGGACATTGAACTGACTTTTGATAACTTCTCTGTGATTAGAGCCACATCAGCTAAACACAGTGAAGCAATAAAAGCAACAGAATCACAAGTGTGTCCGACAGCCCTCTCTGTCCCGAGGCTCCTCTATTCACGGGCACGTGAAACTCTCGTTTCTTGAAGGACGTGGGAATATTAAGGACTTTTTCATCTTGTAGTAACAAACTACAAAAGTCCAATATAAGATGCATGTATGTGTTTGCGCAAGTACGATTGGGTGTCCGTGCGTGGGTGTGTATGTGTGCTTAAATGTTAAGTGATTCATAGAAGAATTATTAAGCATTATTTGCGCATGTACCGTACACCCAGTAGTGCTTCAGAGGTCTGAATACGGGATTTAAATTTGGTTCAAGTCTGAGTTTTGGTGATCAAAATAAGAACAGGATGTCACAGCGGCAGGTGTGATTTGGTTAATACTGCAGCCACATAACCTGTGAAACACTTCTCAACCTTGGGCAGTGATTCAGGTAGGCTGTGCTTTAGCTGTGGTGTTGGTTGAGTGTGTGTGTGTGTGTGCTGGTGTGTGTGTGTGCTGGTGTGGAGGGGCCTGCATTAGAAGTTTTCTCTGCAAATGACAGCAGCTGTTTCACCTCTAGCAAAGCAGCCTTTCTTTTAGCTCCTGATTGGTGGAAGTACAGTGTGAGGGGGGGCTCTGAGGTACTAAAGTCATACACACTGATGAGTAACTTACTTACAAACACAAACTCAAACAGGGGAAGCTGTCAGGCACCATCCTGGATCCATCTCTTATGCTTTGGAATTGTTACAGCCAGCGTCCTGATATTTACAGCTTTGCACCATGAAATTTTCCCCCTTTTGAAATGCCGATGGATTCGGCCATCCCTTGACGAAAAATGGCCAGTCCTCTAGAAATGTGTGTAAATGCATGTAGATTGGGGAAAAAATATATATATATCAAAATGATTAAAAGTTCGATTTCACATGTAGAACAGATGAAAGGTAAAACTGCGTTTGAATAGTTAACTTTATGTGGGAGTGTGTGACGAGTCCATATGAGAACTACAGGCTGTGTCACCCTTTTCTCCACTCTTTCTTGACCCTCCCTCTCAATGCTGTCGCTCTCTTCTGTGGCTTTTCTCACTGGCTGTGGTGAAGAATAAAAAGCTGCTTCGCCCGTGTTCTTTGCAACTCCCTCATTTCATCATCCCCTTCTCCTTCTCTCTCTCTCTCTCTTGCTTCCTCTCTTTCCTCTACCATAGTTGCCCCCCTTCCTTTTCCAGACTTGACCGCATGTGAGTAGTAGAACGGAGAGAGCGAGTGAGAGAGAGAGAGAGAGAGCACGCAGCTAAAAAAGAGAAAAAAGCGTCTGCTGCTATTTCTACAGTAAGATCCTCCCCTTCAGGCTGTCTGTGCCAAGAGAAGGAGGGTTTTTACAACTCTCTGGATTTTTAACCCTATGTCTCCAACCAGTTGTGAAGACTAATTTAGTTTTTTATTTTATTTATTTATTTATTTTTTTTTTGTCTGTTGTTGTCGTCGTCGGTTTTTTTTTTTTTTTTTACTGTCAATTATCTCTTTCAATCTTTAACGATTATATTGCATATCTACAGCTATTTGTGGCTTTTATAAACTGTAGTATCAGCTTCCCCGTGTCTTTTTTTTAAACAAGCACGAATTGACTTTCTCTTCTACGGCTTTAGACGAGAGAAGATTCCTTTTTCTCCTCTTGGCTGGTTTTGTTTGGATCTGGTGCGCAGGTGTTTGTGGTTGTTGCTCAAGTTTCTCGGATGGTCGTTCGTAATGCTGAGGTTTGAAAATGGCTGTGGTCTTCCAGCTTGTTGCATGTCTTAGAGAAGGGAAGTGCCAATAGCTCTATTCCTGAAGCACCGCCCTCTCTCTCTCTCTCTCTCTCTCTCTCTCTCTCACCCTCCCTTTGCTCACTCTCTCATGTGCACACATACAGTGCTTCTTTCACACTCCTCTCGCTCTCTCTCTGAAAGGAGAGCAGGAGGGTGGTGCAGTGGTGGAGCTTTTTCTGGGACAGGTGCCAATTCCAAACAAAAGACATAAAAAGGCAATGAGTGAGAGATGCTTCCATCGAAAGCAATAAGTTGCATGTTGAAACGAAAGAGCAGATTTGGAGCGGGTTGTGTACATACATGTGAGCGTGACATTGCGTGTTTATTCAGCTGGATGTAAAAGTGGACCTTCAGCATGCACCGGCAGAGGAAGTGAGCTAGTGAGTGAGCTGAGATTTGGAATACTTTTCCTCCGTCTCGCCTGCTCTCTCCGTCTCTCTCTCTCCCCTCGTGCGCTCTCTCCATCCACTAAAGGCATTTCAGACGCATGGGGTGTGGAGGGGAGGGGGTTAAAGGGGGAGGGAGCTCGGTTTCAGCCTGCTGAATTATTCATAGGCCCGGGCCAATGCTGCAAGCGGACTGGCTGGATCATTAGCATGCAACGGACATTCTATTTGCCTGTTTGCTAACATTCCTCATTCAAAGACTTGTTAACTGGCAGACGGGCCGACCCACGCGCCTCACCGATGAGCCTCATGGCCTCCTATTGTGGCTAGGGCCTGCTTGTCCCATGCCAGCGGTGGTGGACAGGCATGTGGCCCAACGCTGGGGGCTGCAGCTGGGGTAGAAAGACTGGCTTGGCCCCCTCAGGCCTGCCTCCTCTACGAGAGCTCACTCCTTTCTCTCTCTCTTCCTCTCTCTCTCTCTCTCTCTCTCTCTCTCTCCCTCTCTGTATCTTCCTGAACACAGGCCTTCAGGACCAGACTGAATCTCCTCTGTCTGCCCACATATTCCTCTTTTATGAGGTAAGTTTTTTTTTTTATAGTTTTATGTGAGGTTTTGTGTGTAATTTAATTCCTCACTTGCACAGTTCTAGTGCACATGTTATAGTTATTGAATGTTGGCTCGTATATATTTAATTCGAATGTGTGTCTCTGTTCGCACGTCTTGCGATGCACGTTAAATAACATAAAAACATTATTTTTTAAATCTTGGTTATACTAATGGGTTTTTCATAAACAATTCCATGAACGAGATACAACTCTGCACGGTATCAGGTCAAATAAAATTTAAATCTTTTGCGACAAAATACGCGGCAAATCGGAAGGCGGTTTTTAAGAAAAAATTGTTTGTCTACCTCATAGATATTCAGGCGTTTGGAATACGAAAACTTGCCTGCTTTATCATAGAACTTTGGATTCGGTGTCTTTCCTGGGCTTATTTTGTTTCCGATCAGTAAAAAATGAGGCTGAGAAGGGAGTCCTTCTCAAGCGAGTCCTTATAAAGACTCATTACGACAGTAAGGCCAGGCCAAACCCTACTACCATCCCAACATTTTCTAGAGGCATCCATTTCGTTTAATAAGGAAGCCATGAGTACAGGATTTGCTTTCTCGTATGCTGCCTGACTCTAAATGTGCTCAGCCTGATGATTTTCTTGAACTGTATTGCGATGCGATTTATTACTTTTTCTTTACAGAAATTTCAGATTTACAAAAAATAAACAAGAATTATTCTGTCTTTACGAGAGCGTATATTATAACATCAATTTTATTTCTAAATGTTCCCAATATCATTGTAGCATTAAGGTTTTGCGATATATGTACTAGTAGTAGTTTTACATAATACTATATATATATATATATATATATATATAATTTAAAATATTTTATTCTTTAGAATTGTAAATATTGCAAAATAAAAAAAAATACACTGTTACAGCTTTGCTATCGCAATCGATAACTTAGAATGTTAGAATGAAAAAAATGCATTTTTCATAATATAACATTATAATCAATATTTGTCACTAAAGGCTGCATAGAAATTAAAATGTATAATTTTATTAAACAAGTATTCATTTTCTTTCTGGAATTGCCCAAAAATCATCTTACGCATACATTGTTTTTATTTTGTATATTTTATTTTGTTTTATTTTAAATTGTCTGTAATGTTGTTGTGTATATTATATGTGTAGGTTAATTGTGGTAGCAGTAATAAGACAAAAAAATCTCAGTATGACCCAACGAGCTCTCTAATCACACACTTACACTCATACATACACACACATACCCAGACTAACATACACACAGAGAGACAAGTGCCTTTTATGAACTAATAATTCTTTGTTTTGCTTACTCAGCAAAACAATCAGAAATCATGTTCACAATTTATCAGTGGTGATGCAGGTGTGGGTGCAACGTTTCTCTCTGTAAATACAATTTGATTAAAATTTACAGGCAAAGTATTCAGCAGGTCTGCTTCACCTAAGTTGGTTTATAATAGATACAGTAGTTTACTGCTGGACTAATGACAGATTATACTCTGAGTAGGGGGTTTTGAAGTGTTTTGGCACAGAAGTGTCAGACTGAGTTGGCAATGAAGCCCCCCCCCCTCCCCACCAACACACACCCCACCCATTCTTTCCTAATCTATCAATCTAGTCTGTTTTTTCTGTAATGGTTGCCGCGTTCCAGAAAAGGTGTGTGGTGTAAGCACATTGCAGGTGGCATAATGTAAATGGTAGAATGGTTGGGGCATGAGTTTAAACCCTTATTATTTGATCATTTAAATTTTTTAGATACTGAAATGTGTGTCTTTTGATTTATGCTTTGAATTTAAATTTAAATTTTATTAAAAATTTGTGTGTCTATGTGTGAGTGTATGGTGAGTTCTGGTTAAAAGCTGTGCATATTCCCAAAATCTTCAAAACACACTCCATCTTTATCGCATAAAGACATACACACAACACACACTCGTTATACACCTAGACACACTTGCCATGTGCCCCACAAGAGGACTCTAGTTCAGCCCTGAATGAAATTCCCACGCCTTTAATGTGTGCATATGAGACTAGAGGGTCTACCCCCACCCCACACCACCCCGCCCGTAAAGACACTCATCCATATCCAGTCTAGACAGAAGACATGTCTTGTGTTCAATGCAGAAAGGAAAAAAAGATTTAATTTAAAGATTTAAGATCAGCTCGCAACTCAAGTGTACAAATGACACAAACGATATTTATCTAGTGCTTTGTGGAGTTGAAGATATTTAGTAACATAAACATGTAAAGCCTAATTATTACTCTATCTGTACGCATGTTGAAAAAATTAACTTGCAATTTCAGATTAGTTAAGTATTTCAAACATGAGTAGGGGTATAGAATTGAAGCTTGGGAATATTAAGACACCTAAAAAGTATGTTTGAAATTTTAATAAATTAATTCATCAACAAGAAATTAATAAATAAATAAATAAATAAATAGGTGTGCTGCAGGAAGTTACAGCAATTTTCATATGCTTGTGTGTGTGTGTGTGTGTCTGTGTGTGTGTCTGTGTGTGTGTGTGTGTGTCTGTGTGTGTCTGTGTGTGTCTGTGTGTGTCTGTGTGTGTGTGTGTCTGTGTGTGTGTCTGTGTGTGTGTCTGTGTGTGTGTGTGTCTGTGTGTCTGTGTGTGTGTGTGTACGCGTGTGGGCAAACGTGTTTTATAATTTTTAACTGTATGTTTAGATGATGGTAAATCAAAGTATAACCGAGTATTATTATAATAAATTGCATGTATCTTAAATATCTTTTTTGTTTCCAAAGTTGTTCGACTTTGTGTGAGTGTGTGTGTGTGTGTGTGTGTGTGTGAGGTAAGTTTGTGAAAGGAAAATTACTTTTAATATTTTAAAATGTTAAATACAGACATTCAGTGACAAATTTTCTTTAAAATAAATATTTTGTGCAGAAATGTCAGTAACAGTTAAAGATGTTATGTAATAGTAAAGCTGTGTAAAGTAGTTATTTCGCATAGCATAAGATCACATGTATAAATCTTTTTATTCACTTTTCACACATGAATGTATTTGCACTTTTGTCCACGTACTTGTCCACGTTTTCTATTTTTAGATGTGAAATTAATTCTAATTATAATTAACGAAGTATTGCATAATTACAAAATAAGAGTTGTTTATAAAAAGGCATTAATTACATAGATGAGGGTAACTTTCAGAATTTTCTTTAATTTAATATCTTTATTTAATTTAATATCTCTGACCAGTGCTGAAACATATTTATAGTGTTCTTTACAGTTCTTGTGTGAATTTAAATGTGTGTGTCTGTGTGAGTCTGTGTGTGTATCGTGCAAAATGCTGACTTTTATGACATTATCTGCATTACCTGTCATTTTCAAATTTTTAATTGTTTTAATTAAAATTGCACTAGTGTAAGTGTAAGCATATTCATTTCTGTAATTGCACTTCGAGTGGAAAAAAATGAAAGTCTGATTTTAGAGTTAGTTAACACAGTTTAGAAGTATCTCAAAAAGTAAGCTCATTTTGGCCAATTAGTTTATCTGGAATTTTTTATATCACAATTGGATAATTGATTTATTCTATTAAAAATAACTTGCAAGCTATTGCAATTACTTCAGCATCAAACGGGTTGTAATGTATTACCAAAAGATAAAAAGGCATCGCTTACTGCTTTTTTTTTATTCCTTACTGTATTAAAATGCAAATTTAATTGATTTTAGTTGCTTTAGTAAAGGTATACCGTTTGGTTTCAAATTACCATTGAACTGACATTCGTTAACAAATTCTCCTAATGACTCATATGACATCAGTGGATTAAAAGTTCGGTCCCTCAGATGTGGTTGAACCAAACCTGTTTGCTTAAAGTTTGTAATGTCTGTTTTGGCTGGTCATCGATTGGTAGTCAACATCTTGTAATAAAGGAATGACAGATTGTCGATGAGTGATGTTTTGTGGAGCCAATTTTTGTCTTTTTAATTTTTCATATTCATTTTTAAAATAGTTTTATTATTTTGATCATATCTAAACATTTAGGAAAGTAGAGGATTGAATATAAAGCCAAGTCCAGAAGCAACAAATCAGAAAGATTTTTTTAAGTGATGTGAGAATAGAGAAAGAAAAAAATATATATGTTTTTATAAAACATCCTGATTCGGACGTTGAGTTGTTTGGTTCTGCTTAGTGTATTTGGATATCTATGTCGATCTATAACGTGTTCAGGGTTTTTTTTTTATTTTATTTTATTGATAACTAAGAGGTTTGTTATTTGTTAGCTAGTCATTTGCCTTTTTTATGGTCTGTCTCTGAGTCTAAATCTCTGATCTGTGATCTTTTAAGGACCTGGTGTTATTTGCTCATCTGGCTAGGCTGTCTTAAATGTTCAACAGATCAATCAGTGTTGAAATATCTTTTGTTCTCAGGCAGCAGCTTCATTTTTAATTTCGTTGAATTATGACTTGGTGCGCGAAGACATATTCAAATACCTGCAGCACTGATTTATCACTGGAATATTACAGCAGACAGGATGCATTGCTCTCTGTCAGTGGAGCTCGCACACCACAGCAAATCAAATCTGGGTAAAAAGTTGTCCTCGCCGCAGCTTCGGTAACAGAATTCAGGTACACGAAAACGTGAAAGTGACTCCAGCACCCAAAGGTCAAATGGGGATTAAGGGAAACAGGACTCTGGAGCAGTGAAGAGAGTGGCCTGCTCTGCATAAAAGCCCTATTGTCACAGAACACAGCTCTCTCACTCTCACAGCAAGGAACAGGCAGAACTCAAGCCTTAGGAGTACAGCGCCACCTACTGGCTGTTAATTGCTCCAACCTGCCACCATCTCCACCAGGCTCCATAGGGTCATATGTGCAAAGTATTCGAACAACAGACAATGATAAATTACATCTCGCACAAATGAATACACAATGGGTGTGTTGTGAATGTATGGTACGTGCAAGTTTCAGACAGGGAAAAGCATATTACAGCTCAGACTTATAGACGCTCATGATTATGATGGCTCATCATTGTGTCTTTGTCTCTGGTTTTATCTTATATGCTCAGGAAATAAAACTGTCCCTTTGAAATATGTCAGTTTTGCATCTAGGTCACAGGTCACATAATGGCACACTCACGCCATATAATGTCGCAGTGACGTGATGGATCTGGGAGGAAAGTAGAAGGTGTGGGATAAAAGAAGCCTTCACATTTATCTATTAAAAGTCTAGCACAAACAGATCCTGTCATGCTAAACATTGTTAGACACACGGACAGGGAGTGGAGCTCGGCTCCGCATTTAACTCTACTCACTCCAACAGGTCTTTCAAGGACACCGACGAGGCCTTATAATTACTCCCACCGCAGTTTGATGTGGATGGATGATTTGGCTTGAGGGATGTTGCTAATTCTCCAGCTTTATTGTAGAGGTTGTTGATTTTTTAAACGCCCTTCACCGAGGAGGTGTTCTTTTATAGAGCATGATTCAGAGCAGGTTACTCCTACCCCACATTGTCCAATGAAAAACCTCAGTAAGAGAAAGTGTTTGACGAGTAATGGAAATGACATTATAAATTATTCATTTGTAAAACAGCATTCAAAGACGTGAAGAAAATGAAACGGTGCACTTTGACTTTGAAAATATAAAAAAGGAATAGTTTGAAAAGAAAAGCGCAGAAGCAAAATAAAAGGATTTAGAAAGTTTTTTTTTTTCCCATACTGTTAGATTTTAACATTGTGATTTTAAGTGTTATCCAAGTAGTAAAATTACTCACGTGATTTTTTAGAACTATGTATTTATCATTTTTGTGTGCTGAATTTCTGTTCATCCTGTTGGAAAACATTTCTAACAATGTTCCTGAATAAAAACTGCACAAGAATAAGCCCAAAACCCAATATTAATCCATGAAATAAATTTGATTTGCCCGCTAATATATACGCCTCTTAGAAAACAGACACTTGTTATTTTAGGTTTATTTTGTTTTGAAAAGAACTTGAATCAGAGTTTTAGTTAGTGGTAGTGTGTTTGTGCATTGTGTGCGATTATGTGTGTATGATGAGCGTGTGTGAGTCAGTGCTGCGGTAACAGTGGGGTCTGTGGTAGTGTGAGTAAGCTGCGTGTGTGTGCCTGAGGTAAACCACAATGTAGCCCACACTGTCACTCCTACACATGACTACCTCCTTACTTTTACCACAGACCTCCCGATTACTCAGATACGGACACTCACTTATGCATGCTGCAGTCGTACCTATACATTCATAGCCAGCACATGTGGAACTGCACCAATGCACCAAGCCAGAGCTTACTCAAGCCAGACAGAGGTGCGATCTGATCCTCCTCGGGCTCAGCATGCACAACTGTAAACAAGGTTTCCATTAATAATGAAGGGAACTCAAGAAACATCACACCACACAGTGCAGCTGAAGACACAGTGAGACAAAGAAGTGTCACTGCTGCGTTGACTGTGGTACATGTAAATAAATATGCTGACGATTCAATCTCTTTTTGTGTCTTTCTCTCTCTTTTTCTTTTCCACAGATGGAACTCTTCATGAAGCAGAGCTGAGTATTAAGGTGTTAGTTTTAATGCACACTTTTTGTCTACATGTGTATAAGAGTGCCTAATCATCATCATGCATTGTTTATTACTCTGTATTTAACTGTGGGAATTAATTTTTCTGATTGGGGTTACGGGAATCATCACCCTTGCAGAGAGACACTGTCCTTTGGGGTGAGGTAGTAGGTTGTATAGTTTTAGGGTTGAGCCCTTGCTGTCAGATAACTATACAACTTACTGTCTTTCCTGAAGTGGCCATAATGTCATCAATCAAGAACTGCACGACCAGTGAAGGACATCAGCACAGATGCTTTTAAGGATTTACAGTCTAAAGAAGTGTGTAAAAGTTTGCACCTTCAGAGATTCTGGGTGGAAAAAAGGGGGAAATTAAGCAAAGAAATGTTTTAAAATGATGTTTTAAAAATCACAGGTATATTAAGAAACAGGACAATAATCATAAATATGAGGCAAAATGAACATGAAAAAAAATATATATGAAAAAATTAAGGAAGAGCATAACCATGCACGTTTTTAGATCTATTTCACAGCATTCAGAAAACGGGATGCAAAAATTTACTTCTGTAATGATTGATCATTTTATTTCAAGTATATATATTTTTTATTTAAGTAATTTTTCTCATACCTGAAACGCATAGGCTTACTGCTATAAATTAAATGCAAATCTAAAGTATAGTAAACTGTACTAAAAAACTGAGCTTTATCCAGCCATGCCTTCAGCTTTGCATGATTTTTGTCTCATTTTGAGACAGACAAGAGACAAGCAGCTCTTCTTTGGGTTACACTGATGGTTGTTCATCTGTGAGCCCAAACAAGATATCTGTACCCTGGAGAAATGTTTCAGTGATGTTCGTACAGGGTGAGGTAGTAGGTTGTGTGGTTTCAGGGTCGTGATTTTGCCCCATCAGGAGATAACTATACAACCTACTGCCTTCCCTGAAGGGCAGCAATACGTCACTGGATACCAACGACAAGATGGTGCCAAGCTAGTTTTTTTTTTTTTTTTTTTTCCCTCTTGTATGGCTTTCAAATGTTTCAGTGTGATCAAAAGGACAATAATAAAGATAAATATGTCACTGCATGTTGTGTTATGTTGAATTTTTAATACAAATTTCTTGTCTAAGTTTTTGTATTACTGTTGTTCTTTAAGGAAATTGCTATTCTTGCTTTAACCTATGGGATCAGGACATCAGCAAAATATCTGACTCTGTTTCCCCAAAACACCCATGTGTGTAGCCCTGGAGCAGCTGGTTCTGTAACTAAAGCCATTATCCAGTGTTAAGAGAGCAGTTACATGGCTGCAGGCTCGCCAGCCTTTGACTGGTAGAGAATTTATGGATGCTGGCGGGCACCTAGGGGGACACGCAGAGACTGGCACACACAAGAGAACAGACGGAGGGGCAGACAGGAAGTGAAGGCGCTGACATGGGACCATGGTAACCTTGTTGCCATGGTATTGCACGATGGGAATTTTATACTGATATCAGTATTCATCCCATCTACGTACTACTGCTTGCTAAAATGTTTAACTAAATTGTATGTTATTATACTTTTATAAAAATAATTTATGCATCCTCAGAGGTTTATCTGGGAAAAACTTGTAATGTGTATGTATATATGTATGTATATATGTATGTATGTGTGTGTGTGTGTGTATATTTTATATATAGTAATTCATTTTTTATTTATTATAATGATCTGTTGTTTAGTAAAGTTAGCTAGCTTAAAGAACAACAATACACACAGGTGTATTTTTATGGTAATTAAAAAAAACATCTGTCCTACATCTTTACCAGTTGATTGCTGGTAGACTTTATATTTTGTGTTTGGATTTTTCTGTATGGCAGAGAAGGTTCAGCTAATGTAACATGCATACATGCAAAATCAATCAAAATCTTTTGATATAATTAAAATTGAATATTAATTTTAGCATGCAGATGATAAAAGAAATAATTTTACAGAAAATGCTGGAAAAATATTTTTTAGTAGTTCAACTAAGAAGAAAATGACATTTATAAAATAAAATGCATATTCATTCTATTTCTTTCTATTTCTTTATTGCTTTTTCTATTCATTTCTTTATTCTATTACTTTCTCAATACCTTTAAAATTCTTTAAAATTTTATATCATTCAATTATTCGTATTTAATGCAAGTGTAAAATCTAATCTAATCCAACGTTTATCAACATTTTTTCTTTTTTTGAGAAAGTCTTTTTGATGTAATGGTTTTTGAAAATGACCAAATTGATGACCTTACCCATTGTTTCAGGAAATTAACTTAGTAGAGCTTTAATCAATTACAAATAAGTGACTGAAGATTAAGGAATTAAAAAGCACTGAACAAGCTATTTGCACAGCATAAATGAATTTATTTTCCTAATTTTCCTATTGAATGAAAATTAGGTTGGTGAAAGATGCGCTAGGTATTGAGAACTCATCAGCAGGTGGCAGCACTGATCAGGTTTTCCCTTAACAACTTTAACAGGTGGCAGTATTAGTGCTCACACTGGGAAGATAGGCAGAGCAACTGGCTTTGAAATAACTTACACTTTATCATTTCGTTCATAATTGAAATTTTTAACTTAGTTACGTTGTTTTTGTAATAGTTCTTTCAGTGCTTTGACTTCCTGTTGTCAGGCTGAAACACTGAATACCACATAGCCTCCTCATCAAACACATATTCCAAGGGTCGTTGGCGTCGCATAGCAACGACTCGGCTGTCCTTCGCTTATTGCACTGCGCTGATGTGTTTGACCGGAAGTGGAGCGCTGACGACGGTTCTGGAAATAAGAGCTCTGAGGGGCAGTTTGGAGGAGCTGGTGTATGGCGACTTCGGATTGGGCGAAATGAACTACACTGAGGTAGTGGGACATTTTGGTCAGCAATGAGTGTGTGTGTGTGTGTGTGTCTATGTCTATGTAGTATATAGTTTGTAAGAGTTCGTGTTACAGTTCCATTTAGTTCTATAAGTACAGTCCGGTTCTAAATGGACAAAAGACAGCAAAACTTTGCATCTTTCCTTATCTTTTTTTTTAGATGTTGTTGTTTGTTCGATACTGTTTGGAGAAATGAGGCTTTTCTCAGTTCATTTAATATATGCATTTGTTTGTATTTCAGAGGAAGTTTGCATATGAATACCTGCTTCAGCTTTCTATACGGTTACATTGTAGCACATTATTGCCTTGTATGGTGTGGGTATGGATCTCTCATGGATGGATAAATAGACTGCATTACTGATCTCTGATTAGAAATTGGTAATTTGTATAAATACACATTAGTCAGTAACCAATTAAAAGGGATTTAACTTGTAGTGCAAAAATCTAAAAGTTACAGTCAGTAGTATTATGTAGACTGTTCTTTGTATGGTCTTTGTCAATCTTTTACGTTTTCTATAAGTAGTATTAACAGTACATAACTGTACAGTACTAATATAATTATATAGGCTATTATTATTATTGCTAGTAATAATAATGTAGATCTTTATTATCAGTCAGTATAGTAGCCTTAAAAGCCAGAGCGTTTTGGCCTTTTTTTGTTTTACTGTTTTTTTTTTGTTTTTTTTTAACATATATAGTGGTCAGGATTATGCATTATAAAGTAATATTATTTTTTAACACAATCTAGGCAATATGATTTTTTATTTTTTATTTTAACCAACTATACAAAATGACTGAGCTAAAACAAAAACAATGTCTCACGTAGGCAAATGAATAGTACAGATACACATGATCATGTGCTTTTCTGTTATTAGTCTGTTGTTCCTATGACCAAAAAAAAAAAAAAAATGCTTATTTTGAGAATTATACATTCTTGCGACGCCATTCGCGTATTTCAGCAGTGGTAAAATTGGCACGTTATAAAAGTAATGATTGGACTTTCGTTCTACCTGACATATTCGAAAACCCAAATACACAGTTGTCTGAAGGCTTACATATAAGCACATACATATTTTTTTATCGTTTTTGACCTACGCTTTGTTGCCTGCACAGATCTGTGCCGCTTGAACTTTACAGGTTATAAATATCTTTATTGCTTAATTTTAATTGCAGCATTGAAAACACGTCTTTTATCTCCCTGTGGTAATTAAAATCACTTTTAGCTATCAGTTGACCCTATATCTTGGTACTTTTCTAACTTTTACCTTTATACTCACTTACTGGTAAGTTTATGGATTGGACCACATTTTTTATCCATCTGTACAATTTACATTATGTTCCTTAGGGTCATCTTTGGTGTGTACTGAGGGCCTAGGAATCAAACCCTACAGCTCACCTCATTCATTCTGTTTACAACTACGTAATCTCTTTTTAAAAATGCATTTTTATGTGAACTGTTTTAGAATAAATGCAGTTCACTTGTTTTATTTTTACACCCTGGAAAAAAAGATATTTAAGAGAAATAGCATTACCTAACAAAAACTAAATAAATCTTGCACAGTGGATGATCCAGTGACCCTGGATCAAAGTGAGATAGAAGCGCATTACACTGACCATGCCACACTTCTATTTGTGCACGTTTTACAAAATGATTATGTTTGATCATTTTTTCTTTTCTTTTTTCTTTTTTTTTTCTTTTTTTTGACACAACCACTTAAGAGGTGTTTGGGCTTTTCTGGCACTTCTGAGGTTGCTGAACCTGAGAATGCTGAGTATCAGGTAGAGTAGTTTAGAATAGAGCTCTAAGAATATGTACTGTATTAGGGGGTGTTTAAGGACAAGCCTCTCTCGTTGTTGACACGCACTTATGTTTATCACTTCTTACATATTGAGATTAAGTCCACCTTATCAGATGTGAATGCTCCTCGCTTGCCCTCTTGGGTTGGTAAGGCGCCAGGAAATCTGCTCCACAGAGAGAGGCAGCAGAGCAGTGAGTGAGGTTTGGACTTTAGCCCCATCTGGGGCCAGAGCATATTTATTGGCTGTTGCTGCTCAAACAAACTCGTGTGGAGTGATCTGGTAAGCATTGATTTCCTTCTGCTCTCTCCTGGTGGTGAGGGATACCCATGGGTCTTACATTTATTCCTTTCTCATGCAGTGATCTTCAGTAAAAGTGAGATTTCACTTTTAAAAGACAATTTGCATGTGAACAATGATTGCTTTCATTTCTGGCATTAAATATTCTTGCCTATTTTATCTTCCATACCAATCTCTGACTAGCTTCCACTTGTCTGTCTTGTGTTGCATCCAGCTGTGAGACACTGACCATAATACAGGTTTGCCTGGAAAAATCTCTTTTTTTTCCCTGTAGAAAGCAGAACAGTGTGTTTAGGGACCAGAACAGTGTGTTTAAGGTCCATGCGTCCATGGTCCTTTTGTTGTGGTTTTGAGTCTGTTTTGTAGCCATCAGCTTTGGTAATAGTCAGTCTCCTTTTGGTTATAGCCTCTGTGTTGTTTCATTCTTTTTTTTTCAGTTTGTTTCTAGATAATTTCCAGCTGATATTCCAGCATCAAAGAGCATCCTGTATCAATGAGAAGTGTCATCTCAAAGTTGGAGCCTGCATGTCGTTTTTGTTGTTGTTGCTTTTTTTTTTTTTTTTTACTGCAGAGACATTCATTGTCTTCCTGTTGCTCTGGTCCCAAAAATATTTCGTAGCTATTGTTTAGGCAGAAGAACGTGCCGTGGAAGGACAATGAGAGGAGAAGGTCTTAATGGAACTTTATTACTTTCCCAGGTGTCTCAACTCTAACCCTCCACAGCCTGCTTCCTCTTCAGCACGTAGCCTGTGCTGGCTTCACATTAGGAATACCACGTGTGTGTGTGTGTGTGTGTGTGTGTGTGTGTGTGCTGTGGGTCAGTTCTCCTTCCTCTTACTTAAGCGTGAAACAGGAGCCTTAAACAGCTGTCTTACACACACTGCTGATACTGTGATTACTGGCGAATACAGTGTGTGTTGCAGTTGCAGTAATGTATTTAATTGCTAATGATTAAGTGTTAGAAGGTGTGGATGTGTGTTTAGGTTATGTGGATGTAGATATATGTTGCCGGGAGGTTATTTAAAGTATACTATTGAATAATGGAGTTTTGTTTGTGTGCTGACTACAAGGGCATACTTCTCCACTGCTGGTGACCTCTCAGTACTTGGCTACAGTGTTGGGTCATAAGGTAGGTGTCACGTGTGGACACAAAGTATGATCATCTGGCACGTTAGACTCTAGTTCTGTCTCTCTGTGGTACCAGCCAAATGACATGTACATAAGTTTTCTTTCTTTCTTTCTGTCATACAAAACATTGGTTATGCATATATCTCTGGTTCTATGAATCCTGGCTGAACACTGGTGAGATTAAGATGTCTAGATCGCTTGTGCCCATTTGTCTGTATGCTGAGATCTTACAACAAAATTGCAATTAATATTTCTGTCATAGTTTTTTTTTTTCCTGAAACATTCTCACTTAGGCATCCTGAACATCTGTTTGCCATCATGAGCCACTGCAAGGTCAGTTAATTTACAAAATTGGCTGATACAACCTCAGGCAGAAATGAATAGCTTAACCACAAGGCCACCCTTAAAGTCATCTGACAACCAACGCATGCAGCTTATTGCCAGAGCATGAAGTTCTCGCTCTCTTTTTCTGAAACAAATTCTTAACAAAAAAAGCAGTGTGCAGGGACACCTATTTCAGTTTGGCATCGTGTATTGGACTTTTGAGGTAGGGCTTGAAAAGTAGAAGGTAACACAGTAGATTTTTTTTTATATTCCTGTGGCAGCTGGAACCACCTTCTACTTACCACTTTCTACTAGTCCCTGAAGAAAAGTTTGTGTATTGGAAATCAGGAAACGTTATGGATCAAGCCAATGATGTGAATGTCATTCAAGAAATAAATTCCACCAAAGGACATAAAGTACATGGTCCAGTCACAGACACAGGTGATCTGGTTGGGGAACAGCAAACCTCTTTTGGGAGGAAGACGTCAGGGTGCTCCACTAGCCTTGTTGACTTTGGCCTTGTTGACCTGGCAGTGGCGAAAAGAACCATCTGCACCTTATCAAACCTTTGATGGATTTCTATTTTGTGTGCAGAATGCCACTCTTTCAACTATGCTGTCTTGACAGTGTGTCTGCTGCAATCAGAACTAGAAAGAAGAAGCTGATTCCAGCTGGCATTCCTATAGTCACCACAATGCTTACCTACCTTTGAAGTGAACAGTGGGAGTTGAACTGCAGACATCTAGAAGAATGGATTGCGCTTACTCCACGTTTCAATGTACAAACACTATTAATATATCCCGTAGCCTGACTAAATTGTTCCACTGCTTTGAAAGAGGACGTGGGAGATAAACCTTTATAAATTTGTTTCCAATTCTAAAAGTATTAAGGTTAAAATATTGCAAGTGTATGCCACAGTCAATGTAATAACATAAGTTCTTAGTAGAACAACCATTATCAAGTTGTCAAGCAATACTACCAAGGGAAAGCAACCTAAAGCTAATGGATGCCACAGACTAGAAAAGTTGTAGCTCCAACCATGCAAACAAGCTGCTAAACCGATAGATCCATATGGTGTACATGTGGTCCAAGAAAGAAGGAAGGGAAAAGGTGGTTGTATGTTGTATTTGTACAGTGGTATTTACTGGAAATACTATGTAAGTTACTTTCTTTCTTTCTTTTATCAATTTATAACTTTGTTTTCGATTTATCTATGCAAAACAAGCTAAAGGTTACCACAATGTCTCAACTTTTTCCTTCCTTCCTTCCTTGATCTCTCTCTCCCTTCCCTTCTCCTACCATTCATCCACCCTTCCACAAGCATGGTTTACTTGCAAAGATTTTGAAATTCATTTAAGAGTCTGCACACAATTCACACACCCACTACCCCCTAGTCACTGACCTACATTCCTAAAACTGAAGTCTGCCTATGTGGCTCCCCTGTGAGCATGCATGTGGCAACACTTGTCTGTGCATGTTTGACACAGCCAGGCTCAGGGAATATATGCTAGCGTTTGTGGAGGCTTCAGAGTCGTCTGTTCTGAGAACAATCACTTTAACTCTTCTCTTAGATTGCCCTAACAGCTGTAGCAGCTGGGTAGGATTTCTAGTGTCACATGATATGAATTGTACAGAGCAGTGAGCAGACAGGACTTTGGAACCCCTTGCTGATAGTTTTCCATGGCTGGACAGAGCTGTGGAAACACATGAGCAGAATCCAAGGCTTTCAGTCAGATGATGCAGCAGAAGGGCGCTTTTCGTGTTTTATGTCAGATATTTATTGTCAGTCTTATCAGGGTAGCTTTTCCATCAAGATGTGACCCAGTTACATTGAGCACTAGTCATGTGATTTTGTTCTTCTTTTACTGGCTGTAGGATAGACATGTTGCAATAGACATATGTATATATACTGTATATAATAATAATTAGAGAACAACATACAATTTCCTAAATTTCAATGTTAAGGCTGCTTAGTTCTATTTGAATTAATCTAAGGAGTAAAAGGGCAGTCTTTTTAAGCATATATCATGAGTTACATATATATTGAAGTGCAGAATAAAAAAACTCAATGAGATATGAAAAAGATCAAAATACTGTAGAGAACACTTTCTGGTACCTCCCTGTTGTTGGTGTTAATCTGGCACCTGGTGCTAATTTCTTTAATTATCTGACAAACCTTATTTAACTAGCAGCCTAACTATCCAGTTTTCACTGGCTTTGCAAGATGGTGAGCTGTTCTAAAGTGACTGAAGTGACTCCTCAGGCAGAAGGTTTTCCAGATGAAAGCGAAAGGGATGACCCTTTCAGCCATAGCAAGTAGTTGGTCGTTTCAAATCTGTGATTTCTAAAATATTCCATTTTTACAATGTCACAAACTCATTCAAGTCCACCAAGAAGGCTGGTTGTTCACCAAAGACAAATGCAAGAGAGGGCAAGATAATGCTGAAAATGGGCAAACGATTTAACACTGCAGCTCGGATTGCTCGCCAGTTCAGCACTGAACAGAATAAGGATCTGTCTCGTCATACAGTGTGATAAGAGAATTTGAACTGAAAGCCCACTCTGCAGTGACCAAATCTCTCATTAACAGAAAGAATCAAAAGGTTAGACTAAACCGTTGCTGAGGAGCATGTTGTGTGGACAGAGGAGAACTGGTCCAAAGTTCACTTTAGTGATGAAAGCAAGTTTCATTTATTTCGGTCCGATGGGAAGCATTATGTTCGCCGACAAACTAGGGAAAGACTGAGCACAAATTGTGTAAAGGAGTGAGTGAGAGGTGGAGGGGGAAGCATCATGGTTTGGGAAATGTTTTCTCTTGCAGTTCCTTCCCTGCGTTCATCATTGAATGAGCCAGCTATTTTCATGCACAGCAATGCCACCTGTCACACAGCAAAACGGGTAAAGCAGTTCCTTAAAGCCGAAAACATTTTGATAATGAAATGGCCAGCACAGATTCCTGATCTAAACCCAATAGAAAACCTCTGGAAAATCTTTTATGATTCTGACAAAGTTATCACCAAGATATCCACTACAGTTACCAAACTGTGGAAGACAGTGGAAGAAGAGTGGACTTCTTCCAGAGAAGTGTGAGAGACTAGTTATGTCCTGTGGCTGCAGATGTGCTGAAGTCATTCAAAGCAAGGGCACATTCAAAACAACTTTCTACTAGTTGTTGACTGTTGTAACCTTTAACAAATTTTGTTGTAATTTTTCTCTGTGCTACAGTGCTTGCTGTTCTCTAATTTTGATTATTGATTTTTCAATAAAGTTTGTTTTTATTGGTGATTCTGTAAAACACTGTTCTATTAGCATGGTATAGCCACCACAAAAAAAATCCTTCATATGTTGACCAATGAAGATTACATTACTTCTGAAAAACTCAAGTACAGTATTCATAAACATACTGTAACAACATATTGTTATCTAAACACTTATAATATCCTCACCAATAATTTTTTTAAATATAAAAAGTAATAAATAAATAAATGCATTTAAGGACAGTTGATATTTTGTCCAGTGTGTTATATTATTAGGACTAATTTGTGTTTTGGTGCATGTGTGTAAGAGAACTGCATAGTAATACTCAATAGTATACTTTAATCTAATCTCACAATTTCTCTAAATCGAAATTTTGTGTCTTTTCTTTTGAATAATAAATCTATTTTGTTATATTATTGTTGTTTTCTCTCGTTTGTTGTATCTCCATTAGGTCTTAACTCATGACGCTCTTTACCTTTGGTCAATGTGTGAGATAAGATGCTGTCACTCCTTTGTTTTGTTTTTTCCTGTGAGAACAGGATACAACTCAAAGCAAATATGCCAAAGTCTCCTTAAAAATATCCTAACTGCAGCTAAGAGTACGTCTGATTGTGATTGCCATGTCTTGGGTGGTTGACTGTGCGGTTGTTGAACCTTTCTGGTGTGTGTGCCATTTGGCATGACAAATCAAAATGTGATGTTTATACTGTTATTTATTAACCTTGTATTCTGAACTTGTTTTTCTTTTTCTCTCTACAGTCCAATGAGTGATCCAGTCCTTGCAGTACCGTGGTTTAGCACCATGGTAGACATGCCCAATCCATTCAACCCGTTAACCTCAGCGGGGGAAGTAGTGTTAGATAGCCCTTTTTGTGGGGAGCTAATCAAGGAAATGGAGGAGCTTGAGGATATCTCTCGATCCTTCAACGATGACACCTTCGACTTGCTGCATCTGCCTGACTTCCAAGAATCAAGCACTAGCTCCAACAGTTCTGCTACTCTTGGTAATTATATGTATAACACACATCCGAACACCGCACATATGAACATATAGTCTCTAACTGTGTTTTAAGTGTTGCTATATTGTAAGTTTAAAGTGTTTTAAGAGTTAATTTAGGTATATATACTTTGTAATTGTAATTTTCATTTGTTATTAGAAATAAACAATTTTAACTTTTATTTTTATTAATACAGTGTAGTATTTGACATACCCATAATCCCTGTAACTCCTGGGACCTATTGGCATGTCTTTCTTCTTCTCTCATATATAAAACTACAGTGTAGTTAAATAGTGGTTACCGAAGAACATGTATTTGGAGACTAATCGAACAGACCATAAAGGGATTTCTGCCTTCATGTACATTTAAGAAACTCTCATTACAAAAAAATTGTGTTATTATGCTTTATGACTGAAACAAAGACCAGGTACCTTTCTTGAAATATATGACATACTTAAATGAGCATTTAAACTAAGAGAAAACCTAGAGCAGTAATTTTTAATATTAAGACTGTTCTTTACAATACCAGTGGTCAAAGCAGTTTTCTCTGTGCGTGTCTGCATGCATGTGTGTGTGTATGTGTCCTTAGATGTTTTAAGCCCAGCCTCTAGCCCGTCCTCAGCAGCCCTTGGAGCCATCACAGGGCAGGATGAGATCAACCCCAGCCCCTTAAACCTTGAGTGCCGCGTATGTGCCGATCGTGCCTCAGGCTTCCACTATGGAGTGCATGCCTGTGAGGGATGTAAGGTTAGCAGATACCCACTCACACACTCACACACACATACACACATACAGTGGGGCAAAAAAGTATTTAGTCAGCCACCAATTGTGCAAGTTCTCCCACTTAAAAAGATGAGAGAGGCCTGTAATTTTCATCATAGTTATACCTCAACTATGAGAGACAAAATAAGCAAAAAAATCCAGAAAATCACCTTGTAGGATTTTTTATGAATTAATTGGTAAATTCCTTTGTAGAATAAGTATTTGGTCACCTGCAAACAAGCAAGATTTCTGGCTTTCACAGACCTGTAACAACTTCTTTAAGAGGCTCCTCTTTCCTCCACTTGTTACCAGTATTAATGGCATCTGTTTGAACTTGTTATCAGTTTAAAAGACACCTGTCCACAATCTCAAACAGTCACACTCCAAACTCCACTATGGCCAAGAACCAAAGAGCTGTCAAAGGACACCAGAAACTAAACTGTAGACCTGCACCAGGCTGGGAAGACTGCAATAGGTAAGCAGCTTGGTGTGAAGAACTGTGGGAGCAATTTTTTTATTAGAAAATGGAAGACATACAAGACCACTGATAATCTCCCTCGATCTGGGGCTCCATGCAAGACCTCACCCTCTGGGGTCAAAATGATCACAAGAACTGTGAGCAAAAATCCCAGAACCACACGGGGGACCTAGTGAATGACCTGCAGAGAGCTGGGACCAAAGTAACAAAGGCTACCATCAGTAACGCACTGCGCTGCCAGGGACTCAAATCCTGCAGTACCAGACGTGTCCCCCTGCTTAAGCCAGTATATCCAGGCCCAACTGAAGTGTGCTAGAGAGCATTTGGATGATCCAGAACAGTTCTGGATCATCCAAATGCTCTCTAGCAAAATTCAAATAGAACTTCGTGTTTGGAGGAGAAAGAATGCTGAGTTGCATCCTAAGAACACCATACTTACTGTAAAGCATGGGGGTGGAAACATCATGCTTTGGGGCTGTTTTTCTGCAAATGGACCAGAACGACTGATCCGTGTAAAGCAAAGAATGAATGGGGCCGTGTATTGTGAGATTTTGAGTGAAAAACCTCCTTCCATCAGCAAGGGCATTGAAGATGAAACGTGGCTGGGTCTTTCAGCATGACAATGATCCCAAACACACCGCCCGGAAAAAGAAGGAGTGGCTTCATGAGAAGCATTTTAAGGTCCTGAAGTGGCCTAGCAGGTCTCCAGATCTCAACCCCATAGAAAATATTTGAAGGGAGTTGAAAGTCTGTGTTGCCCAGCGACAGCCCCAAAACATCACTGCTCTAGAGGAGATCTGAATGGAGAAATGGGCCAAGATACCAGCAACAGTGTGTGAAAACCTTGTGAAGACTTACAGGAAACATTTGACCTCTGTCATTGCCAACAAAGGGTATATAACAAAGCATTGAGATGAAATTTTGTTATTGACCAAATACTTATTTTCCACCATAATTTGCAAATTATGATTTTCTGGATTTTTTTTCTCATTTTGTCTCGCATAGTTGAGGTATAGCTATGATGAAAATTACAGGCCTCTCTCATCTTTTTAAGGGGGAAAACAAGATATAGCCTAAAAGTAGATGCTCCAATATGCTCATTCACCCTCAACCCATTCGCGCACACACACACACACACACACACACACACAGAGTCTTCATACTGTATGTGGTGTGCACCAATTGTGTTAATACTGTATATCACTTGAGGTCTTTTCTCATATCTATTCTTGTAAGGTAAGTGCAGCATGAAGTAAAATATTTCTAAACAGCATGGCTCTAATATGATAATATGAATCTTATGTTAGGATTGTATTAGAAGAACACATGTCTTGAATTATTTTTCAGTAGGGCAATCACTTGCATGTACTCATGATTATGATTTTTGACTTCCTCAAGTAATTCAGCAATATTGCAAGAGCAAGTGTGCAGGTATACTGAAGATCAGCACAGCTGTGATTTAGTAAAGGGATTTTTTTTTTTTTTTACAGTGGTTCAAAAAACATCCTTGTGTGATTATACTAGATGTAAGCACTCTCTGAACACCACTTGACCATTCAAATTAGTGGACCCAAACTAACGGTTGATTAATTAAAAATAAATGATTGTGATATCTGTGAGCTTAGAGCAACAGTAATTGGTTAAAGTTGTGTATTGATTCACAAGCTCACATTAATTTAAATTCATATTCTGTAATATCTATCAGTCACTCAATTACTATAACTAAGGATCAGTCTTTAAATGTTATGAAATACAGTCTCATGTACAAATGCAAATTTTGTTTTCTGTTGCTTTTATGATAAATATATAACTTCACCATAAACAACTGAGTTGCAATAAAACTATTTGGTTATTAACTCATCTCAGTTAATATATCACAGCAATCCTAGTGTCACTTGACTGATCAGAACAAAGCATACCATGGAATAACTTTGTTTTTTAAACACTTGATTAAACTCTGATTACAGTGAGTCAGCAAAACCCAGGGTGCTGAAATTTAACAGAACTTTATTCACATGGGAGTGTAATGCAAAGCAGTTTTCAAACTCCCATCTATCTCTAGATTGCATTCAGCATGTCTTTATACTTCGACTAGGCATTTGTTTTCCAATTTTTTGCACCTCTCATGCTCGTTATTTGGAAAAGACCCTTCCACAAGAAAGGACTCTTAAAAATCTACTCCTCATCTCAGAGGAATAGATTTGGCACAAGGGTTTACAAGTCTCACTTCAAGTCTTAGCACATTGCCTGTGCAGTGCTATAGGCGTACAGATGGCGAACTTCGCAACGACCTTAACATGTTCCAACTTCCTGTCTTTCCTCCATCTTTAGTCTTCTGGTTTGGTATTGCTAGCTTTTTTTTTTTTAATCTTCCACTTGCAGAAAGATTTGATTTCATAGTTGTTGTTCTGATATTGGCATTGTTAACAGAATAATTAAAAGGAGCAGGCTTGGTTAAATATATTATAATATAATAATTATATTATATTATTATATAAGCATGAATAGCACAAGGTAAATTGGTATAACTGAGAAAGTCACAAGCACAACAGACAGTCAAGGTTTTCCAGACACTGTGTTCTTGGCTGGTCTTTAAGGACTGGTATGTGTGAAATGTTCATGCTGACACCCCGGTATACGGCTTAGTTTGGCTACTGGTATGATCACTGTGTAGCAGACAAGCTGTTTATAGCCTAATGTCCACTGTACAGTGGCACGAATGTTAGTTCCCATGGTCTTGCACGTGTTTTTGACTCATGGCTATGATGCAGAGACGTCTGTTTTTTTTAACCATGACATGGTACCTAGGCAGCTGAAAGGGATTATTTAAAAATGTAGATCTTATGACTAGATATGTGATAGTGAATATTTGTCTGGTGTGAGTGTCACTGGACCTTACACACATGTACTTACACATACATAAAAACCATAGCTTGTATGTTCAAACGACTTTTAGGTAATAGAATGGAGGCTAAAGTGCAGTTGGTTTTACGTGAACGTTTTTAATTCCTATATGTTTGACTGTTCTCTTCCTGACCTTGTTTCAAACTTTCCCAATTGTCTGACCTTAGACACAGTTGGCAAGAGCATTAAAGTAAAGTACTGGCCATTGTCCATAAAACTGTTCCAGTTCCATTATTTGATCATTAGCTGTGCTTCATACACACATACTATATAATGTATTACAGACATGTAATAAGGCAAACAGTCCATTATATATTTGATTGAGTTCCATGTAATCACTTCCATTTTTTTCTGACATTCATTTATTGTTCCAATTATTTTTACACTGGACAAAAAGTGAAAGGTGAGAGAAATTTGCGGACCTGAGTGAAGCGGCAAAGCAGTTTGTATATTGAGCTGTACAGTTTAATATAACAATTCTGGAAATTACAGTGAGTAATTTATACTGGCAGTGTGATCACTGTTTCAACTATCATGACTGGACTTTGAAATTAAACATGTCAGTTTGTGGGCGGACACTTCCGTTTTTCTTTGAAATTTATTTATTGCTAAGAGAAAGTGTTTATAAAGACAATTCTGTTGTAATCAGTGAATCGCATATGGCACAATATGTCTTATCACAAGGGCAATCTACCCTGTGATATCATGCCAGTTCATTACACATTGTGTGTGTTGTGATTATACACTCATATTATATAATCAAATCAAGTAAAGCCAACACTTTAAATGCCCAACCTGTATGAATCCTCTGCAGGGTTTCTTCAGGAGGACCATACGCCTGAAACTGGAATATGACAAGTGCGTGCGCAACTGTAAAATCCAGAAAAAGAACCGGAACAAGTGCCAGTACTGCCGTTTCCACAAGTGTCTCGCTGTAGGCATGTCCCACAACGGTGAGTGCTCTGTGTACACCTTGGCTCTGGCTTTGAACACAGCATTATGTTTTTATAGGTTTATGTTTTTATACTAATTAGATAGCCATGATTACTACTTTATTGGTTGTTATATATTGTTGAGTTTCCACGAAGTCACTTTGTAGATAATCACAGTGGAATCACTTTCCATTAAAACATAAACATAATGCCCTATCAGTTTTGTTTGGTAAAATAAAATAAACATAATAAATATTATTAAAAATAATGATGCAGTATATTGTAAATACTTTATTAAAAAAAAAAATTACTTAAAATGTATCTGGTATAATTTTCTTTTTTCTCTTTGATTACAGTTTTTTATTTTTATTTATTAATTTTTTACATTTTATACATTTAATATTGTTATCTGCAGTATAAGCATGGCATTGGCATTTCTCTGAGTTGGATTTTGTGTGCTGTAGATATGGTCTAATGCTGTGGCTCTCAAATTTGGGCCAGCGAAAAACAAAAAGTTTTTTTTTTTTTTTAAGCACCTTTGACCTGAATGACGGAGAGATACACTGGCCACTTTAGCCACAGGACTTTGATTTCATCATCTCATCAAGGACAAAGCAGTCTGGTTGTGTGGGAAAATAATTTATGACAAAGCCTCATGCATACATTATTGTGTAATCTAGTCTGTCCTGACCAGTACATGAGCGTACCCTGGAGTGGTATGTGATCTTACTTAGTGTTCATTTCCTTAGTCGAGTTGATTCAGGTTCATGTGACCCTAATTAGGCTAGTTTCCAACTCATACCATTCCAAGCAACGGTGACATGGTGCATTTCTCTAAGGGTGCTTGTGTTGCTGTATATGTGTATGCTGTCTAAATTTGTGTGTGTATGCACTTACCTTTGTTTATGTGAGACAGTGTTTGTTGGTGGAAATCACATCTATAGTGTTTATCTTTGTCATAGCAATTCGCTTCGGGAGGATGCCTCAGTCAGAGAAGCAGAAGCTCAGAGCTGAGCTGCAGGTCCCAGAGAAAGAGGAGAGCAAGGCACTGCTGGATGATTGGAAGACTCTGGCCAGCCAAATCCATGAGTCCTATCTTAAACAGTTTTATCTGAACAAGGCTAAAGCACGAGGCTTTCTTACTGGCAAGACCAATATTCCGGTGATCAATGAAAGTTTGTTAATTTGCACATTACAGTTAAACCTTGGATTGCGAGCATAATGCATTCCGAAACCGTGCTTGTATAACAAATCACTCGTATATAAAAGCGAGTTTCCCAAAGCAAATTTAAACAGAATAATCTCATGCACTAAGAACCATTGAATAATCCCACAGTGCAAATCACGTGATCACGTGACACTCAGCAGACAAAGTGTATACATACTACAGTACTCGAAAATCAAGTCCTTGCTTGTTTAACAAGTTAAAATTGATCTTGTCTTGCAAAACGCTCGCAGACCAAGTTACTCGCAATCCAAGGTTCCACTGTATTGTTATTTTTCTTTAACCATTTAGACCAGTTTATGGCTTTATTACTTATATACAGTTGTAACGCTGTGTATAAATAATAAAGCCATGGCCAAAGGTTTCAAGAATGACACAAATATTAATTCTGTTATAAAGTCCACTGCTTCAGTGTTTTTAGATTTTTTTGTGAGATGTTACTATGGTATACTGTGGTACCAAACAAGTGTCAAGGGTTTTTGACAGCACTACCATAAATCCTGTGTCATGCATCCTGAGACCATTCATGTGTGGGGTTGCTTCTCAGCCAAGGAAGTGAGCTCACTCATAGATTTTCCTAAGAACACAGCCATGAATAAAGAAAACATCCTCTGATAGCAACTTCTTCCTACCTTTCAAGAACAGTTCGGTAACATCCAGCACATTATGGAGCATCTTGTACCATTATTTTAGCACCTAAGTGGCTCGAGGAACAAAATATTGAAAGTTTGGATCAACACTGCAAATATTGACTTAATATAAACTTAATGTAATTGTCAATAAAAGCCTTTGACACTTATAAAATATTTGTAATTAGTAACATCAGACAAGATCTAAAAACACTGAAGCAGCAGACTTTGTGAAAATTAATATTTGTGGCATTCTAAAAACTGGCTGTACGTACAATTGCTTTATCCTATCTTTGGAACTACTAGTTATCATCCTGTTGTTGTTGTTTTTAAAACTGAACAGGAACAGAGCAGACATTCAGTCTCGCTTAGTGTTTTTTTTCCTGCCAAACCGTTCAGACTTGCATTCACTTACTTAAGTAAATATATTTCTAATTCTGTTTTACTTCTTAACATTATGTTTAAGTACTTGCACATGGATGAATAACTTTAATAAGATACAGTACTTTATCAAAATGTCATATATTTAATATTTATTGCACCTTAAGCCAAACTTTGTAGCCTTTGTTTCATGTTCAGCTTTTAAGATAAAAAATATAAAAGAAACCACCTAGCTTACATGAACAGTATGGAACCTGTACATATTCATGAAAGTAATTTACTAATTCAATGGAGTTCAGGGCCAGTATTGACAAAGCATCTCAGAATCACTCCTAGTAATTGGGCTCAAAGTTCAACATCAATGTTCTTTAGAAAGCTTAATACACTTTTTTTCAGCGTGGAGTAGGACTGCGATAAGGAAAGTGTGTCATGTCATTTTTACGACACTGAGAGCCACATAGTAGGCTACACGTTATAGTGAGTGATTTGACAGTTTTCTTGTAGTTTTAAACTGTGGAAAAGTAAAATGATGAAATCAGCAGCAGTTGTGTAAAAGCTTTTTGCACACAGACAAAACGTATAGATGCGTGGACACACTGTATGACGTTATCTTAAACAAACTGCTCCAATCACAACTGTTTCAAGCCCCTATAATAGAGCTGTGTAGGACTGACATAATCTGATTAAAAATGACTTTGAAAAAAATACCAAACTGCAGAGAGGATGAGAGTGTGTTGTTTGTGGAGGAGGCAGTAAAAAACATGAAGCAAAAATTCTGGCCTAAGGCTAAAAGTGAGTGGAAGGCAATTTGTGAAACCATCAATGCCCCCTGTCCGTTTGCCGCAGGTACCCCATGAAGTGTAAAAAATGGGGTGCGCCATGTTAATGAAGTGCTGCTTATAACAGAGAAAAAAAAAAAAACAGGTGTGTGCACTCAAATTATTTAATATCAATACATAAAATGTATATATAAATTCAATTATTTTAATGTGAATGATGCCCACAACTCCATGAATGCAGCTTGTTTTTCGTTGATTTCACGCTGTGTGGCATGTATAAATCTTTGCATGAGGTGCGAGGTCTCTCAACCGTCCGCATCTCTGCCTGAACACCATTTCCTTGCTACTTCAGAGCAAGGACAGCTCCGGAGCTATCCTACATGTTGGTGGAGGTAGGAGTGATTTCCTATTTTAAGAATGTTGATTAATTGCTCTGCGTTACTCTGAGAATTTTTGTCCACTTGGAGCAATTTCTTACTCTGAGACGCTTAGTCAATATGGGCCCTTTTTTAAATAAGGGAGCTTGTCGTTGTGTGGGAACAATGCTACCCACTACACCACAGTGCTGCCTAAAACATAAATAATCAAAATAACCCAAGTTAAGTTTAAATTTAAAAAGAGAAAATTTCTGTTTTGATGTATGACAACAGGCTTTCCATTATTATGTGACTTAAGCTCTCTAAACATCCAGGTCATTATTTACTTTTTCCTCTTAAAACATATTACTCTGCAACTATTATGAATTATTCAACAGTATAGTAATATACTGTATAGTATAGTAATATTAAAAAAACATGTAATAATAAGGGTAAACATGATATTTGCATCCCTGCATCCTAAGCTTGTACAGTTGCTGCTTAATTCTCCAGCTGTTACATTACTGCTAGTAGTGATTACCCTTTCATGTTTTTTTTTTCACCCCTGCAATGCTTTCACCAGCCTTTTGTCATTCATGACTTGGATACACTACAGCAGGCACAGCCTGCTCTGGTCACCCAGATGCTGAGCGAGGGAATGAAGGACTTTGCGCTTATTGTTCAGGGGCAGGAGGCTGAGGATCGCCTCTTCCACTGCTGTCAGTATGTCTCAGTTGAAACGGTCACGCAGCTTACAGAGTTTGCCAAGGCTGTGCCTGGCTTCCCAAGCCTCGACATCAATGACCAGGTGACACTGTTGAAGTACGGTGTGCATGAAGCTTTCTTTGCCCTGCTAGCCTCATGCATGAACAAGGACGGGATGCTGGTGGCACGGGGCCGCGGTTTTATTACCCGTGAGTTCCTTAAGAGTCTTCGCAAGCCTTTCAGTGTTATGATAGAGTCCAAGTTTCAGTTCGCCATGCGGTTCAATGCTCTGGAGCTGGACGACAGTGACCTGGCACTGTTTGTGGCTGCCATTATCTGCTGTGGAGGTAAGTCTCGGAGTGAGTGCTTTATACTGTATGTGGTGAAATGAAAATTCTGTTCATAGTCCAACAGCATTTTCATGCTTGAGTTCGCACAAACAAATTCCTTTCAAATTGTAATAATGATTGCACACAATTGACAATTTGATGTGATAGGTGTGAGAAAATCTGGATACAGTATATACTGTACAATTGGGCCGAGAAAAGTTTTGACTTTTGTGCGTATAGTGAAGAGAAGCAAGAACAATCTCTACAGCAAATATTATGAAGTCTAGCATTAAAAAATAAGTTACTTTACATTTGATGAAATTAAAAGATAAAAAATAATTTACGCTTTAAACTTTGTGATCAGCAACCTTGGGTTCCTTTAGGTTAATTTATGCCTACAAAGCAGAAGAAAGCTATCGAAAGATATCAAAGCATTTCCAGCTCACAATTTCCACTGTCTGAAGTACCATTAAGGAATTGCAGTTAAGGGGAACTGTGGAAATCAAGGCAAGACTGGGAAGACCAAGAAAAAAAGTATGACCCATATCCTGGCAAGAAATACAAAGCAAAATCCCCATATAACACTAAGGACCTGCAGAAAGATTTCACTGACATAGGAGTCGTAATGCTTTGTTCTGTTCTCCACAGTCGCTTAAACAACACTGATTTGCATAGAAGGGTCATCAGAAAGAAAAATTACCTGCAATCTCATTAATAAAAGTAAATGACTGATGTATGCAAAACAATATGTAGATAAGAAAAAGGCTTTGAGGGGGACAAAAAGAAACAAAATTATGCTGCTGACTAAACAACTCATTTGTCCCAGGTATGTTTGAAGAAGAAAAAAAACGAGGAACACCTGGCCAACTGTTAAGCATGGGGATAGATCTATAATGCTTTAGGGTTGTGCGGTATCCAGTGGCACTTAATACAATGCACAGTGCACAGTGTACTGGAATTATTTCCACTAAATATTGGCAAATTCTGGAAGTACATGTGAAACACTCAATTACCTGAAGCTGAAAAGATGCAGGCTTCTACAACAAGTCAATGATACAATGTATACAGTATCACAAAAGCCACCACAAACTACTACATCACGTCGTATCAAAATGTGAGCTCAATCTTTTGATTTTTGATCAGTGATGTGATTTTTTAAAATATTTTTTAAATATCTGGGTAGATCTTAAACATACTGTATATCAGAGATGACCCAGGAATATAAAAAATTATTAATTAAATACAAATTAAATCAAACATTTATTTATCAAAAATGGACAGAACCCACAAAAAGTGTTTTCAAGCTGTTATGTTTGCAATGAATTTTTTCCCCATAATTATTACATTTATTAAATATATATTGAATACTGAAGTAATTAAGCATAAATATTTATTGAAAATGTTAAAACTTTACTGGCAATGTGGTATTTTCTTAAGTAATAAAATATGTCAATTGTCCTGGGGTGCCCAAATTAGTCATAAATCTTTAGGAGCCTTTAGCTCAACCCAAAATATTTAGGAGCCCAATCATAATTTTAGGTACCAAAATTTAATATTTTTCATCACAGAGATTTCTACATTTTTTTGGCCATTTAACGTTTTCTTGTCAGTTGTCGATGTTCCTTGACTAATAAACGTTGGCTAGCTAGCTAGTTAAGTTGTGTCACGTCCATTAGTTAGCACATCACTTGTTGGGCTTCAAAAACTACCAAGAATAAGAAAAGGAAAAAGAAAAAAAAGGAAATTGTTAATGTCATTCAAATAAAATTAACACAGATGAGAGCTTTCTACCAAATTAGGTGTTAAATTAATCTCTTCTGTTGTTTTGCAGTTCACTTCACCAACTGCTTGTTGGCACATGCATCTAATTACATTCACTGTGGACAGAGCATGAGAGTTCAATAACACGAACGCTTGCAATGTGTTCGCGAGAGTATGACAGTCGAACGGTCTGATGAACTGTCTTATGTTTTGGAGCGCTCTCGTTAATGAACGCATCCCCATTGTACTATCACACATGCTCCTGTACTCTTGTGCCACAACAGAAGAGAAAGAGTATATTACAGGATTAATGATGCCTGCTTTTTTTGTGGGGGACAGTCGTCTATGTGAATAAAACTAGTCGCAAAATAAAAACATTGGGCACATTGGCAACCATTTCAGTCACCATCTGGAGCCCTGCCATGGCATACAGTTAGACATTATTTTGTTTTTAGTAATATTTATTGCATTACTCTTGTGATATATATTTAAAATATTTATAAATGTGAAGTGCTGGCAGATGTTCTGTCAAAATGTTTTATTTTGCTTGCTTATTGCACATATGATAAAAACTTAATATGTTGCAAGTAATAGCTGTGTGTGAGGGCTTTCCTTCTCTGCTTTTTTCATCTTCAGTACTGAGTGGGTGTTTAAACAAGGTTACATAATAATAGCCAGGCTCAGAGTGTCTTTGGTGATTTTTCCTCCTTCAGCAAAAATATCCACAGCTTCTAAGAGTGTTTCCTCTAGCTGCTGCCCACAGGGTTCTGTATGGCCTGAGAATTTAACTACAGCCTTTTACATGTTCACTGTTTCTTTTACATGATCTCAGTTTAACGTGGCATGCTATACACTCCATATGTGGTTATTGATTTGTTTAGAAAAAATGCATGCAGTGTTTTTTGTTTTGTTTTGTTTTGTTTTTTACTCAATTTTTATATATTTTTTTCTGGTTTTTTTTTTTGTTACTCACAATATCCACTTCCCCCACCCCCAACTCTTTTAGACCGACCGGGGTTGGGAAACGTGTCACATGTCGAACGTATTCAAGAAAGTATCATTCATGCTCTGCGGCTCCACCTGCAGACCAACCACGCCGACGACATCTTACTCTTCCCCAAACTCCTGCAGAAACTAGCTGATCTTCGGCAGCTCGTAACGGAGCATGCGCGGTTGGTCCAGGACATTAAAGAAACACAGGACACCTCTCTTCATCCACTGCTTCAAGAAATTTATAAGGATATGTATTGAACATTGAACTACAGGTGGGAGATCGTGGCATAGCTGGATGTGAAGTAGCCTATGTAATGCCCCCTGTCTTCAGGACTCCAACAACAGGATTAACAGATTAACCTGCTAATGGATTAACAGTTTTACTTGCTCGGGTTGTACACTAATATACAACCACAGTGGTCCAATGGTGTGAGCTTGTAGATGTAGTTGTATAGCGTGCCTTTTATTCCACACGTTGTGGATTCAATACAGGGAATAATAAAGCTCAGTGCAAAAGTTTGCATGCCCTTAAATTTTAATAGTAGCTAAACATGTATCAGATTCAATGGATATTTGTCTATTAACCAAAATGTCTAAATTATGTATGTTCATATGTAAAAAGCAAAAAGAAAAATGTGTCACATTAATTGACTCATAAGACAAACTCTTGGCTTCATAATTGCCTCCAACCTTCTCCATAGCTTTTGGATCATCTCGGTTTTATTATTGTCACAATCTAGGCGCAGATTTGCCCATTGTGCTTGACATATCTGACCATTCTTGAAAAGTTCTTAAGATCTTTTCAGATCATGTTTAGAGGTCATCATGCCAAAAATCTTTATGTAATTTTTACCTCATGTTTATTTTATGATTTTTGTGAACACTACATTTCATCTTTACTTTCTTTTAGATGTTTTTTGTAGATAAACTGTAAAACATTAAAGCTTTCTATTAAAACAACATAGCGAATGCAAACTTTTGCACTATTACTTAACAGTAGGTATAGATCTGTAAAATCAAACTGTCAGAACTTATTTGAGCAAACAGTTATTTAATATTTTTAGAAAGCAATTTGTGCGACATGGAAAACTCATAACTCTCAATATATAAAATGTGATTTTCATGCTATGCTAGAATCCAGCCTACTCATGCAGCCCTCATCGTGGACCAATACCTCATAAAGAAACATGTAAAGTAGTTTTGTATTAAAATGTACACAGTGTAAAGCACTCCAGCTGTTATTATCAAAGGATGTTATTTATTTTTAAAAATGAGAAACCTGTGGTGTTAGATATAGAGGATTATTTTATGATTAAATTGACTCAGAGGTAACTGACAGAATTTTGTGTAATAACATATGATATATATATATATATATATATATATATATATATATATATATATATATATTAGTGACAGATGAATTTAGTATTTACCCAGGAGTAAATTATGTGAGTCTTTATTATTATTTAATGCATCAGGAATGGTTATACTGTACTTATACTCAGGGACAATCAGAGTCGGATTTACGCTAGAAAATATTACTCATCCATCTAACTATGACAGCAGGTACACTACACTATAAGCACTTATTGTAAAGAAATTGTTTCTAATTCTGTTCTTATGTACAAATAAAAAAAAATTATGTTCGTATGTGATTAATGTGGTCTAACAAAGTAGTTCTATATTAAAACACCTATTTTAACAGTTGGATTAAGTCTAGAATCTGGAAAACCAAAACAAATATGTATATCTATGCTATCTTAAATAAAGGTGATACTTTTACGAGGAAAAAAAAAAAAGAAAATGAGTGAATATGTGCTCAAGCTTATGTGGAATACATTTTCCTTCTCTTCTGTTTTTGCAATCAGTCACACGCCGCCTAAAGGCGTACAGCCATTTTCCAATGATCTATACAACATCTAACAGGCGTATATCTGGGTTGCGATGATATAAAGGTCAGCGCATGCTCTGGGTAATCGCCTGAGCATTGTATTTCTGTAACTGAATTAGAATTAGTTGTTTAGATATGTCTAATACAGAAACAGATGTATTAAGATAATTTTGTGTTTGAGAAAGTTGCGATATGGTGCTTTGAGCGATAAGACATAAGATAGTGCTGTTTCTTTTCTTTCTTTTTTTTAATCAGGCGAAACTTCTGGCGCTCTCTATACGCTAGGGGTCCTTGTGTTTTTAATGTTTTGGCGCCACTAAAGAATAGAGCTGAGTAGAGTTTCTACTTCTCTGCTTTTTTGTATTTAATACTTTTAGGAAATATATATATATATATATATATAATATGTACATTAGGAAATGTTGGCTATGAAATGTAGAAATATGTTTATATAATCGATGTCAGCTTATATTTTCATTATATATTATATTGTACAGGTTTACAGTAGTTAAGTATTTACTGGTTAGTCTGTTTACTGTAGTTAACTAAACCCCTGACTAGCTGCTGAAAAAAAGCAAGAAAGCAAAGCAGTTTTTTAGTGACCGGTACAAAAGGCTGGTGTAATGACTGGTGAGTTGCTTATTGTAATCAGGTTTGGATGAAAAATCACCTTAGCACGTATGTTTAGCAATTTAAGAGTTAACAGTTCTTAAATGCACGACTTATAACCAGTGCTGCTGCTGTGTCCCCCAACCCCCCCCCCATTTGTACGGGACAAATACGAATGCTGTCTTTAATACATAACTGTTATAACATACATAAATGACCAGACTGTAATTCTAGCTGTCTTTCTGATAAAAGCTGAGGACAAAAACCTGGACATGCTGCTTTCCTTATTTGAGGAGAGTCAGGGTGATGATCAAGAACATTCCTCTTCCAATGAAAGGGAAGATAACCTGGATGGTCTGTTCGATGAAGATGATGTTGAAGACGGTGAAGGTTATGTTGAGCCGGAGGAGGAGGAGGAGGTGGATTTGACATTGGAGAAGTCCAGCACAGATGCAGAAAAGGAGCACAACAGATCCAAAGAGGACTTGGAAGGTGAAATGAATTTCTGGACTTGGCTCTTGCGTCCCTCTTGGTCTAATACAGTATATAAGTAAATTACTAGGTAAAAAAAAAAAATCATTGTAGTATGAAGTGGGCCGTGCTGTTACTATCCTATATGTCTTTAATGAAGTTGTTTAAGTAGGAGACATACTCGGCAGGGACTTGTTAATAGAGCTGGAATCAAAACCTTTGTTTCCTGAAAAGCTCATTTCTATCTTGTCATAAATTTCGTTAAATGTGTACATAAAATTATACCTGTGGCTAAAATTAATTTGTTTCTGACAACATGGCCAAGGAATCTTCAGCAGTAATTTAGTGACTTGGACTGTCTTCTGTCATCTTTTTCCTGGCTGATTTAGCAGACAATACCTGAGAGATTCCCACACTGACTCGAGAATCAAATTTTAGTTTTTTTTTTTTAATAAAATGTTTATTTGTTTACATTCAAGGTGGCTAAATGTCACTGTCCCTCTATAATTGTACAGCTGGCGTGCTCTAAACTATTCACACTTTGGCAGGCAGTTGTTATCGTGTGGTAGAGGCGAATCATTTGCAAAGTTTGTTTAGATTTGTAACAAAATCAGAAAAAAATGAATATTGAATCGCAAAGATTTACAAAATCACCAGATAAATTGAATGGGCACCAAGCTATCGTTTTAATATCATGTTGTCTGGTTGTTGGTGATTCCCAGCCCTACTACGAAAGGTATTAAAAAAAATTTGTAGAATACACATAGTATGCTCTGTGCATGATAGAATGCTACCTTGAGATGCAGCCACAGAATTTTTTGTTTTATTTTTAATCATACCCATGACTAGTCAACATCTCACAACCTTCAGAGAAGATCTCTCAGTCTTGCATGCTGCATTCTGAAATTAGTGCATTTTAGTGTCCAGTGGATCGTATATACACACTATACGTAGGTACACCTTGGTAGTATTGGGTTCTACCCATTTTTGCAGGTTGATCTGCCTTAATTCTTACTGGCAAAGATTCAACAAGTTGCTGGAAACATTCCCTTGGATATTTCGATCCAATATTTTGAGACATGGCACTTTATCCTATGGCCATAAAGGGATGGACATGGTCAGCATGCTGCCATGTGACTGGCTGATTAGATATTTGTGTTAACTTGCAGAACAGTACCTAATAAAGTGCCTGATGAGTGTATATTTTTTTGTAGCAGCAGAAAATCAGATACAATTGTCTCTCTATATGTCTTACTTGTATTATGCCATACATGTGTTGCACTGATGATTCCATTTTCAACAACAGCTGAGTTGAGGAGCATGCAAGAGAAGATGCAAAAGCTACAGCAGCAGCTGGAGGCGTCACAAAGGTGTGCGGATCAAGTCTCCCAGACCAAAGATACTGATGACAACGTTTCCTCACAAAGGCAAACAAGCATAAATAGTTCACCAGCAACCCAGCAGGGCAGAAAGACTCTGACTTCACCTCAGCAGAGCAGCAGACAAATCAAAGCAAATCAGGGCAGCAGTACACCCCAGAGACCAGCTGCAGTGATTTCCTCACCCAAATTTTCAGCTGCAGAGCTGTCTGGGAAAATGCTGAACAAGCAGAGGGCCGCACACCAGCTCAAAGCAGGTAGACATTAAATGTATTTATGTAAGATTTTTGTTAATATTATCTTTTGCCTTTTAATAAGATTAATAAAAACTAAAGATAATACATAGTAAGTGAAGTAAAGCTGATTAATTTTTTTTTAAACAGCTTCTCCAGCAAATAAGAATTTTTTGGGTCACGGTGTGAGTGACAATATTTCACAACCAGTGAGAAGTAGCAGTACAGTCAACAACACAATGAAGTCACCACCAGCAAGCAAAAGTGCTGATGTGGCCCCTCCCATTGCAAGACAGACTACACCCCGAGCATCTGTCACTCAGGATGTCACTGTGGAGAAATTCTCAGGTCTCAGGCTTAGGTGTGGATTTTGACTTTTAGAATGAAGCCATAGATTATGTGCTGATAGAAGGGCATTAGATGGAAAATCTGTTTACCTGATCTGACATTGACTTGATTTCATTTTGTTAAAATGTGTTAGTCTGTTTGTAAAGCTAATATAAAAATATATTTTCTTGAAGAAATAACTGCTAAATGATAGTGATTTAGAACTGACATTGTGTCATACGTTGCCATTGATTTGATTAGTTTTGACCCTTATTACAGTGATGTCATGGTCTTCACCCCTTGTTCTTCCTTTTTAGGAGACCTCGGCTGTCTTCTGTCGAAATTGAACACAAAATGTCTAACCGCAGAATGATCCGGCTTTCACAGTTGCCCGATCGACTGGCTCGAGAAAATTTAGAAGACAGTGACTGGGTCACGTTCGCTGTTGTGATAAATAAAATCACCCCACAAAGCAAGAATAATGTAAGCAGAAAAAAACCTCATCTGACCAGGTTCAACATTATGCGTTCATATATATTGACATTTGGCAAGCAGTTAAATTACCCATTTCTAGATTTAACGGCTGAACAAATGTTTTAAACCGATTTGTTTTTGTTTTGTTTTTTGTAGGGGAAAACTTTCAGTATCTGGAAGCTGAATGACCTTCATGACCTTGATGTGACAGTATCACTGTTCCTCTTTGGGACTGTTCACACAGACCTGTGGAAGACTGACACTGGGACAGTGATTGGTATACTCAACCCTAATCAAATGAAGAACAAAGATGGCTCCAGTGAGGTGAGATAATGTCGTCCTTTGACTACTATAAATATTAAAGGGTTTGTGTACAAAATAGCATCCATCACTTATTAGATTAATTGCAATTTATGCTTTTTAATTTAGCTGATGAAGCACTGAGAGATTATTTTTATTTGAATTAGATTTTCCACAATGTTGAGCACTAGGTGGAGACACCAGCTGGTAAACTGTAGAGAGGAATCTATACTGTATCTTTTCACATGGTCTTGATATTATTTATTTACACCTAATCTAGTGTTACTGTTTTATCAGTTATTAATAAGGATTGCTCTTGTTTGTGGTATTAGTTATAATAATAAACACGGCCCTTGTGGGAAAATAACAAGAATACTTTTAACCTATTAACATAGAAAAGTTGGAAGAATTTGATATTGGTAGAAAAATATAAATTTGATGTCCAGTCTGCTGCTTATTGTAAATAACAGTGGAGTCAGTATTATTAAAATATTGACAAAAACACCAATTATCTCAGGAAAGCATTTGTTCATCTTGAGGAGCTGATTTTATTCTGGTTTGCAGTGGATTTCTCATAGTGATTTAAATTTAAACGTTTCCTTTTAGTATTCTTCTACATCTTGTTTGCTTGTAAACTTGTATAAACAGTGAATTGGCTGCTGTAACGTTACAGTTTCCCTTTGGGATTGATGAAGTACTCTATCAGTCTGTCTATATTGAATAGAAAGAAAGCTTATAGTTCATAATTTAGCGATGACACAAGAGAGGGAGTGCTGAATAATCAGCTTGTGCAGTTGTAGGCACGAGGGTGCAGTCTGAGTGCTGGAGATATCTATAACTAGACATAACTTAGGTTAAACTTTTTAAACTTAAGACTTACTTTAAGACTTACTTTACTTTTTTCTTCTTATTCCACTTCAGAAAATCCGCTAACTTCTGGTGTTGAATCCCAAATAATGTTAAATGGGAAGTTAGTGCACTTTGTGCAATCCCTTGCACTACTTTAGCTGTGGACAAAACAGCATGGACGGTTCAGGGACAATTTGAAGCGACTTTGAAGCAGCTACTAAGTACACAAGGTGTTGTTCAAGATGAGCTAACTTATCAGATGTGTTGCTGAACGTGCTTATGTGACTGGTTTTCAATGTGCTTTTCGGTAGGCAGCTGATCTCTCCTCAGTATGGCAGACCGAAATGACCTACTTTCATACTCGAGCATGAACTCAGTTAGTGACTGGCAGTTAGTGTAATTAATGATTTCTAGAACACCTGTGATGCAGAGTAATACGTGTAGTTGGATGTTCCAGTGCTGTTATGCTCGGTTATCACTACTCGTAGAATGCCTCTCATCCAATGAGGTTACTCAGTCAGAATTAACTGTTGTAAAATAAGCAATATGTGCTGTTTAAATATCTGCAATAAACTGGACGAACTCAATAAATAGTCTGATGTTTTCCATTACATCGAGATGCTTTTTTTTTTTTTTTTTTTTTAACTTGTCTTTATACTCAGATCTGATGCAGTCAAATTTCTTTCTACAGCTTTGCCTCACAGTTGACCATCCACAGAAGGTCCTGATTCTGGGAGAAGCCATGGATTTTGGTACTTGCAAGGCCAAAAAGAAAAACGGAGATTCCTGCACACAGCTAGTTAACTTGGTGAGACTACCTCTTTTAAGAAACCCATGTTTTCATTTTTGTTGGATTTGTGTTTATTTTCTACTCTCTGTCAATAGTATGAATGCCAGTACTGTCAGTACCACGTTAAAGCACAGTACAAGAAAATGAGCTCAAAGAGGGCCGATCTCCAGTCCAGTTACTCTGGCACTGCCCCTCGTAAAGGAAGAGGCAGAGGAAGTTTACGAGAACGTCTATGCCAAAGTGACTTCCACTACGGGGGTCTGTCATCTCTTGCATGTGCACCATCAACGTAAGTTATTGTTCTTTTTTTAAAGAAAAATATTTGAATGGGTTCAGTTTTCTAAAACCACTTTAACATCTTTTGTCTGAAGGACTGCGCCACTGCCTAAAAAACAGCCCTCAATTCAGGCAGTTTTGGCTTCCATCCCTAACAAGAACCTTGGTAAGTTTATGACTTTTACACTCAAGACTATCAAATGTTTATAGACAGTAGCTGTCAAACTGAGAATAGTAACTGATTAACTAAACAGGGTATGGTGTTTACCCAAGTCCATTTTACAGATGAGCTACAGGCAGCATCTGATTACTTATGAAAATCACCAGCGATGATATTACCATGATAACAATAATAATAATAATAATAATAATAACAAATCTTCATATAAGTTAAATGATTGAGTGATGACATGCTTGTTTATTGTGTTAATTTTCTTTGTCATTTCTAGCCATTAATTCAGGTGAAGTGACAGGATGTTCTGATGACTTCCGAAGCCTAATGACCATGCCTACACCAGGAGCTCTAAATATAAAAAGGCATCTAGGGCAACCTAAGACAAAAGGTATTTGACTTAATTTGTATCACAAAACCAATTAAGAAAAATCGTCTATAATTATGTAGTTAAAAAAAAAAAAATCAGAAATCACATTCTCGCAAAACCTGAGATTTTATTAACAGGTTCCAGGTCACGGAAAACACACAGACATTAAGAAAAAAAAGAATGACCTTAAAGTATTAGCAAGAGTTTGAAAAGTTAAGTGTTATGCTAGGATATTAAGTTACTGCAGTTATTTAGCGTATTGTCTTCTCAGCTGATGTCTCACGCATCTATATCCAAGCACGCAGCAGTGTGCATAGGCACCCTCTAAAGCTTTTGAATAGATTAAGACGTTTTAACCGAACCAGTCCCTGGTCTCTTAGTCAGTAAGTTGGTTTACTTCTACTGTTTCAGTGGCATTTGTGGTTAAATGATAATTAAGAGGTCAGTAGGAAGTGTATTTGTAAGTATGTCAGCAGATGTGTGTCATTATGAGATTTCCACACTGTGATGTATATAAGTCATGGAAAATACTCTGGAAAACGATTCAGTTTAAAGAATGGGAACCCTGTGTGTGTATGACTCACCCTCCTCTCCTGCTCTACCAGAGCAGCATTTAAGCGTTTTGATTCTGTGCACTAACCAAAAACAGTTGCCTGTGGGACACATATCTTTCCAGCACAAGTGTTATTACTTAAATACATCAAGTCTTGTGAGTGGGTTAATGTTAGTGCTCATGGCTCTTTTCTGCTTTGTGTTTAACGAAGACCTTGCCGGATCATTGGTACAGTCCATTTCTGCTGCTGAGCTGCTCAAGCAACAGAAAGCACTTCACCAGCAAAGGTTTCAGGTCAGGCAGAAGAGGGCAGAGGAAATCCAGAAGAGGTGTGTGCTTGTGTGTGTTTCAAAAAATAAATAATGGAGCAAATGAAATGTGTTGAATTATTGAACTGACTTGGTACGTTTTCCTCAGGGTGCTGCAAAACACAGGAGGTGCTGTGATTCCAGCGAGACCATCCATAAATGGGGCGTTACCTAAAGCAGCATCAGATTTTCCTAAAGACTTCTCGCCACCTAAACCTGCCCTGTCCACCCCTCCTATACCCACCTTGGGACGAGGCTTCACAGAGGGAGAGGATATTCTTCTGGATATTTCACCTCCTCCATGCAAAAAAAGCATCTCCGCTGCAAAAGTATGTGTTCCCTTAATCACAGAGAACATTAACCAGGCAACATTATGGGAGCAACAAAATGTTATTTTTTACTGGTTTTACTTTACAGTTTTATTTTGCTTCAGCATAGTTGCATGTTTAAAATACTTATCTTCTTCTAAACTACATACTGTATAAAGATTATACAGTATCTAGTTTAGAAGAAGATAAGTATTTTGCCATGCTTAAATCTTGGAAAATGTGGCTTTTTTTTTTTTTTTTTTAAGTATAAATTTCTAAAACACTTTAAATATCGGGATGGTGCTGGTTGTCAGTTCACTTTGGCAGCTGATTAAGTGACATTTGTGTCTACATGGGCTTTATCAATCACAAATTAAATTTTTAATCATTTGCAGTTATATATTTGTTTTTTTTGTTTGCTTTTTTGTTTCTTTTTTTTTTTTGTCTCTATTAACGACCCTGTCCGTTTTTAAGTCAGTACTGTTGACTAGTTCCTGTTTGTCTCCTCCCTCAGTTGGCTGCAGTCAAAAAGCTTCACGCAAAAGGAGTGGCCCTTGTTAAAGATGACCCTAACGCTGTGAAACGCAAGCGACCCAGCACCAGTGACATCACAGCCCGAGTGGAGCGCAGCCTAGTCTCACCTGAAGGTCTCAGTTGACAGTATGACCACTCTGCCATGTATACAGCTAAATCCTAAGCTCACACTGAATTTAATGTCCCTTTTTGATTTCAGGGGAGAATAGAGCAGAACAGGAAGCAGAGGAGCCAGCTCATAAGAAGAGGCGTGAGCAGCTAGATTATATCCAGTCTGAGGAGTTTCAGCGCATTCTGAACGCCAAGTCTGCCAACTCCTGGATAATGGGCGAGGTGGGTTTGTGCATGTGTGTGGAGTAGTTACCGTTAAGTCTGTTAGTAACTTGCTTTACAAGTTGATGGCTCTACCCAAAATAAAAACAGACAAGAAAAGCTTATTTTATTATAGTCTGAATTTATGGCAAGGCTCTGATGCTGTTTATCACAAACTTCTAAGTGCATGACTTTGCAAGCATGACACATGACACCAATGTATTAATCTTGATTTTAAAAATATATATATATTTTGGTCCATGGATATTGACCATTAAATATGTAGTCTCAGCACATACTCTCTCTGCTCTATAAATCACAACAACACTAACTATTCACAGGTCTCCATGAGACATTGTGGGCAGATTTGGGCAAATCATGCTCTACTCTAAGTGTCTTAGGCTTCCCCCTGACATTGCATTAACAGCAGTTCAGATATATTCATCTGGTTGGCTTTACGTGCCTCAGTGTGTGAAATGGGAGAGCCGTTTGACAGGTGGGAACTGCCATGACTAAATAAGGGATAAAATCGGGGAATTAAAAATATTATTAATAATAATGTTTTTATTGTGTGAAAATGTGCTCTGTGCATCTTGTAAAGCATAGGAAATGTATATCTTTTTTTTTCTTTCTTTTTTTTAAGCTAGGTAATTCAACACATTTGAAGCTTTCCTTTTTTTTTTAATTATTCATATGTTTTTATTTATCTGTGCTTAGGTGGAAGAGAAGGTCATGCAGGATTACTTTGAACCACTGGTACAGAAGGAGAAGTTGGAAGAGAAGATGAAAAGCATAAGAGAGATGAAATGTCGAGCAGTCACCTGTAAAACTGTGAGTTTATCGTTTGTATATTATTTCTGTCCCTCAGGAGTAACAGTGTTTGACCCTATTAGCAGGCAACCGTTCTAGAACTGTTGAAGAATACTTTCTAAACTGTTTGTTAACTTGGAAAAACTCTCTAGAGCGATTAAAAGTCTGTGGCTCAGTGCATATTTATCTGCCTGCCTCTTGCTAATTCTCATCAAATACTTCTGAATAATTGGTCCTGCATCATTACACTGCTATGGCTGCTTAGTCAAAGTCTGTGTACACAAAGCCAACATAATGATGATTAAAGCCCATCAGAGGGGCACATGTTAACCATAATTCTTTCATCGGGTAAAATGTTAAGTGTGGACGAGGGAACATTTTCTGACTAAACAAATTCTCTAGTGGTTTTCAACCTAATCCCTACTCTCGACATCTGAAAATGCGGCAGGTGAGAAATGCACTACCCATAATTGCTGCTCATAACTTACTACTGTGCATTAACTGTAAACACTCAAGATTGCACTATTCATAACTGTTGCAAATATTATGTATAATAACCACCCTCATTCCACTCTCCATAACAATTTGCAAACATGTATATAACCTTCTCAAATCATGAATATCATAACCATGGTGTACAATATCTTTCTTCATCGCACCCACCTATAATCATTTGCATTCATTGTATATAACTCCTTCACTGTGTACTGTTTACATACAGTATGCAAATTATTTTGCACAGGGACAATATGCACTTCTGGTTAGATGCTAGCTGTATTTCGTTCCCATGTACCATACGTACATGTACTGTGACAATAAATTTTAATCTAATCTAAAAAGTCACAGCTATTACAGTCCAACAATAAAGATCCAGGGAGAACCTAAAGCAAAACAATAAAAAGTATTATATAAAGTTATATACACAGTTATATAAATTTATACGCTTATGGTCCAATTGCTTATGGTGTCAGCTAATTATGTGGCAGCTGCACAATTTATGAAATCTTGCAGATCGTTCAAGAGCATCAGTTAATGTTTACACCAAACGTAACATAAAAAAAAGGTGTGGTCTCTGTGACATGGTTGTTTTTCCATAAACTACTGGGAAATCTCCTGCCATTTTCACACAAGAGTTTCTAGAGGTTACACAGAATGGAAAGGTCTTATTGATAAAAGAGGTCAAAGGAAAATTAACAGATTGGTTTGAACATCCAGGAAGAATATAATAACTTGTGTAATCACTTGTTATAAGCATGATGATCATAAATGCATCTTGACTTGCATAAAACATTGAAACCTTAAGGTGGACAAGCTATAATAGCAGAAGACCATGTCAGCCAGGAGTAGTCTGTCATGATCATGGCCTTTTTGCAGTCTTTACATTTTCAGTTTGGGCAAGTCTATGTCCATAATAGGCTCAGAATTTTTTCTTTCTTGTGAATATTAACTAAAGCACTTGACCTCTAACTGTATGCTTTTGTGCACGGTGCTGTTGCCACAGAAGTGTCTGACTGGATAAATGCATACATGAAATTGAGAATGATGAGGTTAAGATTGTGAGAGAATAATACGTTAATGAGCCTTTCTGTTCTGCAGTGTAAGTACACACACTTCAAACCAGCTGAGCGCTGTGTAGAGGAGAAACACGATTACCATTGGCATGATGCCATCAAGCGTTTCTTTAAATGCCCTTGTGGCCAGAGGAAGATCAGCCTGAGCCGCTTCCCCACTACAGCCTGCAGGTAAACAGTAGAAGAAGCTGCAACTTGATATATATATATATATATACACACACACACACAATTTTTTTATGACATCTGTATCATCTATTTCAGCAACTGTGGTGTGTTTAAATGGGAGAGAGACGGCATGTTGAAGGTACCATGAAATTCTTAATACTTTTGATGGAAAGTAGTAATGCCTCCTTGTTTAGGGAAAATGTTTTTTGTTTTGTTTGAAGTGACTAATCCTAAGCTCCACCGTTTTATTGCTATTTTAATGTTAATTCGCTTTGTTGCTGTTTAAAGTTTTGGAAAAATACAGGCTACGGTAACAGTTAAATACAATTATCAGTTTTGAGGAACAAAAGGTTTCAGGTAGAATTTTAAAAAAGGATGCCTTGTCAAGATGATCTTCTCAGTACATGGGAATGTGGTAAAAAAATTTTGATGAGAAACAATTTACATCAACACCCATTTTTAATTCAGTAAGAAGTTTCAAAGATGACTTGTAATCTTTTACAATTGCATAATATGCTCATGGCGCGGCGGCTTAATGGTTAGCACAGCCGCCTTGAACCTCCAGGTCCCAGGGGTCGATTCCCGTGTCGGGTCTGTGTGCATGGAGTTTGCACGTTCTCCCGGTGCTTGATGGGTTTTCTCCAGATACTCCGGTTACCTCTCGCAGTCCAAAGGCATGCAGATTAAGTTAATTGGTGTTCCCAAATTGCATGTATTGTGTTGATGTGAATGTGTAAAAAATACAATGTTACAAAGTTGAAATAAATACAGTGGTCACCATTGGCCTCCATGGTCCCTAGTTGGACTACAAAGGTTCCTAGATGGATGAGTGAATTTGAATATTATTATTATTATTATTATTATTAGACCCATTTCATTGTGATCAAAAAATCTCAAGCTTTTCTACTACAAAAAAAAACATCCAGCTGTATTATGCATTTTTTTTACTCATATTGTAGAACTTAAATTTTAAATATGTCTGAGTCTTAACACTATTAAGTCTAAAGAGCTCAAAAACCTGACTGATGCTGTGTTTAATAGCAACAGTCACAGAGCAGCCTTTAAAGGGTCAGCATAATAAGGCGGAGCCCAAGATCAGCCAATTATGAGCCTAGTCTCTTCAAGTTGAATTGTTTCTTCATCTGTTTTTTGTTTCTTTAGGAAAAGAATGGACCCAAAATTGGAGGCGAGCTGCTGCTGCCGCGTGGTGAAGAACACTCCAAATTCCTCAACAGTCTGAAATAAAGCCAGCAGTCTTTATTTCCTGCTATCTGCCTCAGTCCCTCAGCCCTCCTCCTCTCACACACTGCTCAGGGAGTCTTTTTATTACAGTGATGAAACTGGAAGCCTCTCAGTTTCCCCGGAGCCTGGCCGAGACTGAAAGGCTGTTCATTTAGAGCTTTTCATATCAGCACATAAGGTGTGAATGCAGTACTAATGTAAATTATTGCAGTAGATATTCAGCTCTAATTTCAAGTTGGATAACACCAACCACCATATGTCTTGGCCTTTTTTTTTGTGTGTGTCTCTTATGTATTTTATAATGATATATTTTAAAGCATTTTCTAGGTTTACTTTTGAATTATGTGTTAATGTGTTATAGTGCTTAAATTAAACCAGCTTGAGTCCTCAAGTAAGTTTCTGTAATTCTTTTTCTATTACTGTTATAACTCTCGCAATCAAGAAGATTGATTTTTGCATTGGTGTGGACGGACCATGACATCCAGAGTATCCCTTTTGTGTCCAAGTGAGCTTTTACCGTCACTGCATGTCTCAGCTTAAGTGATCAGAAGCAATTAGTTTTTTTTTTTTCCTCCTGTCATCCAGGTGGTTGTTAGGGAATGATGGGCAGAAGTGCTGCACTTCAGTAAATCTGTCAGCAAAATGGTCCATTTCATTGTCTGGGCTTTCAACTCTGGAATGCTTTAAGGCTTGAGTCTGCTCCCAGCAGGTCTGCTGTCTGTTATAATGCTGCATCAAGTAAGCTCCTCATGCTTTAAATACTTTTTTTTTTCGGTTTATTCATTTACTTTTTGAGGTTTAACTCAACCTTTTAAGTTGTTGTTAAGGAGTAAGAGTACTATTTATTTATTTGCTAACAGTCTTAAAGTGCAGTAGTCTTTTTATTTTTTATTTTTTTAATGCAAGTGCGGAGTAAAGCCAAGATCTGGCTTTTGATGGAGAAGGTGGGACAGTTCATATTCAGGAATGGAAAGCATGGAAGAATACTCTGACACTTTTAAGTCTCAAGAAGTATGGAAAGCTTATATGGGATAATATTTTTGTTTCCAAACTTTGTCTTTTATTTGTAGCATTAATCCCTGATGATTAAGTACTGCTCCCTTTGCAGAAATGTAATATCTGATGAGTGATGAAAGTGCAAAACTGATAAAGAAAATAATGGAGAATGAAAAGACTCCTTTTTTTTAAATAGTGTTTTTATTGTTGTACTTTATATTTTTATAGTTTGGTACACATTTTGTAGTATTTATTGGTTTTCTCCTAGAAAGGAATATAGTGTCAATGTTAAATGTGTAAACCATACCCTTTCAAAATTATGTACTACTTGATCTCAGAAAAATCTGTTTAACAAAATAGTATTCAAGATTCTTATCCAGGGTGTACTTTTATTATAACCATATAAATGATACAAAATGCTAGAAAATTTCTACAATTAAAACAAGTAACTGATGCAAATTAGGAATGAATATAATTAGATCGGAATACAAGCATTATACTGTATATTCAACATGTTTTGAATTTTGATTGCACTTAAAGATAAATATAAAGTGCAGATTAAATAAATTTTAGGAAACAAACAAAGGCACCCAGCCCTTTGTGATTGTTGCTATAGTTGTGTGTGCCACTCAGGCATGCAAGATTAAATAAGATGCTCAGTAATAAGGGCGGTGATGTGGATACTGTGGGTAGATCCCATCGTAGTGATACTCCCTCCATTGCTCTGTATTCTCCCGGTTCCTTTCAAATTGCTCTGAAAATGGTAAGAAATGGTACAAGCCATGACTTCAGTGACGGGTTGTTCTGTTCTAGATATAATGTGAATTGACTCAAACTTGAGTTTTTGAGTGTTATTATTTAATGCATATCTAAAATGAGGCATACACTGACCCTACATGACCCTAAGACCAAGTGCATGTTTTAGCTATATCAGAATGCCTCCTTCAGTATGTTTTTCAGAAGCATGTTTTTTCATTCTAGATTGGCTACCTAATGACTTCCATGTTGACTATAAAGTCCTTGTGATGTTAAAGGCTTTGAATGAATTACCTCCAGCACCTTTCTCATATCATGAACCAGTGTAGCTTAACCATGAGCACTTTACTCGGGTGAGTAGGCATCCTGATATTCCTGAGAATTACTCGCATCCTATTTCGTTTCATACATCACACAAGAGTTCACTTATTCAATTTGTTTAACATGGACTAATTGTAGTTCTTGGTTTCCCTTTATTTGTGTCTGATTATAAAGACATTACCAATTTTTTAAATTTATATTCTATTTTCAAGTTTTGCAGTATATAGAACAAAACTGTGCTGGTCTTTTTATTTTTCCAAAAATGGATAGCAATAAAAACACATTATGTTTATGTTTTTACAGAATAAGGAAATCTGAGTAACTCTGAGTAAACCCTTATAATTCCAAAAGGACCAATACAGGCTTGTTTGTACATTTATTTTACTATAGGCTTTGGTATTGCAGTCTGTGTTACTTTTCAAGTTCTACACTACCATGTGTAAAACAGCAGGTTCTGATTGTGTGGTTTAGTGTGCTATTTCACTCATCAGATGCTGATTACTCCTCTACACAGCAGAAGCTTATTAATGGGCCTGTGGGATTTTTTTTTTTCGTTACGACTTTGGAGCCAAACTAATCAGAGCAAGAGCCACGTCTCACCATTTCGGGTTTCCTCCAGATGGTTCTCGTACTCATCGCTCTGTTCATCATAGTACTCCCTCCTGCGCTCAGAGGCAGCCAACTGCAACTTATGCTCCGCTGCAGGGAAAGAAAGCATTATTTTTGACTTGTTAGGTAAACACTGAAGCTGACTTTAATTTGATTTGATGTTTTTTTTTAACTGGCTGATGAGTTGAAGGTAAACTGAAATGGCACAGTCTAAATTGCCTCCATAAACTATTGGAAACTAAGAAATAATCTTAATTATAACAAACAGAACAATCACTGTGGCTCATTAATTGAATAAAAAAATTGTAGAATTATACACAAATGTCCATTTGGATTGATTTGCCTACTGTGGGCAACCTGAAGCCAAGCACGGCATTCACTTCAGGCATTTTCTAGTCAGTTGGCTACACACAGCATCCGTTTTGATACACTTCATTCAGCTCATACGTGAAAATACCACATACATATAAATGGCACTTAATTTTACACATAAGTGGAGTGCAGTGTATGCAATACTGAAGTAATTGAACCTTTTAGGTGTAGTTCCCGAGTCACAACAAAGTACTTGAGGGCCAGTCACCAATACATTATTTTAGAGCTCCAATGTAAATTTACACTTAGTTGCATAACTGAAGCAGTGTATAATCTGACAGCTATAGTTGTGACACTTTAATTTTCTGGGTAATTGATGTGACCATTTTTGTTCATTTTTTAGGAATTTATGAAAGGTTCCCAGTGCTTAGTGGTTGGAAGCATTGCAATTTAATACCTCTAGTTGTGTTCTATGCCATGTTTGCTTAGGTTAAAAGCTGCTTCTGATTCCATTTAATAATGCCAGTATTATACATTTCAAAACAATGCACTGGTTTAACAGTAATTTCAAGCCAAAATGACTCATTGTGCTGGTCACTTTTTGGTTAGTAGTAATTATTATAATGATCTTAATCTTACCAAATTTTGACCAAAAGAATGAATTATTTTGGTTAGAAATTACTGTTCAAAATGGAGCACAAGAAAATTGCTGCAACTTTAATGGAAGTGATGTCAATAGTAGGATAAGCACTTAGCTTACCGCTAACATTTGAGAAGTTAGGACTGAAGTTGTTACCATTACTTGCAGTTAAATACTAACAATGTCTCATGAAGTTAAATTCCTTTACTACCACAATAGTTTTGTGACATAACAGGCATACATGTTTGTTATGGCTTTCAATGTAACGGTATTCTTGTTTTTGATATTCTTTTAATTTATCTTTTGAAATCGCTCCATCTCAATGTTAAAATTTGATGTCTGTAGACAAGACAAAATATCGTTCAAATCAATTGCTGATATTTCTAACTGATACCACCCAAATGAAGATGAGGAACTATCATACATTCTAAGAGAGAAGCCATGGGCTGGGTTTGACTCTGGGTTCTGATTTCGGACACCCCTGGTGTAGTCAGTGATTTAGGTTAAGTTTATGTAAAACTTTTTAAAACACAAAATTTTAAAATAAATAATACATTTACTTGCTAGTTTTGAAAAAAAAAATGTGGGGAAAAATTGATCCATTGTAGCCAGTAACTACAAATCAGAGGCTTAGTGGTGAAACTCAAGGTAGCTAGCAAAACAACTCATAGGTAGTCAGAAGTTGGATCAGTTAGCAAGTAATATTAGTGTTATTAATTTAGCTAATTTACAATTTGCTAATTAATTTCTATAACATGGGTCCATTTAAATTAGGGTTAGTTAAATTAGTCTCAAAATTTTGTTGTAAATATTAATAGTTTTCTTAAACGTAAACAAATTTGTTATGGGGGAGATATGCATGTTTGAGGCAGTTAAGGAATGGTATGGCCTTTCGTAGGAGTGTCTTTTTTTCTTTTCTTTTTTTTCACAAACATTCAAGATTTGGATGAGTGGGAGATGGGACTGGTTTTTCACTGCTTCATTCTGTCAGCTGCCAGAATACAAAGAGAACTTTAAATCTCTGGCCCGATCATTAAGGACAGTATTAATCTGGCTTCTATTTTCTCTCTGTCCTGTATTTGCACATTCCACTCTCAGCTCCAGCTGCTTCTTTTTCTCCAGTCTGCATTCTGCAGCATCCTCACACACACATACCACATACTAGCTTGAAAATAAAAAGTGTATACGTGTGTGCGTGCATACGTGTGTGCGTGTGTATACATGTGTGCGCGCTACCTTGCTCCTCATGGGTAAGCAATTCCACACTGTCCTGGTGATCCTCTTGGCCAGCTTTCTTCTTCCTTTCGCAACACTCACAACTGTTCCCACACTTGGACACTACAAGTGTTCTCCACCCGTCATACTTCCCGACTGATTAATAGTCAAGTTACCTAAAATGCTTCCCTCACTTAAGATCAGTAGCCTCCAGCTACTGTATCTATTTCATATAAATGAGTAAAGGGATAACCCCTCCTATGTGATTTAATGCTTAAAAATATGTTAGACATCTGACACGTCTTGGTTAAGAAGGGACAGATCACAATGAAACCCACCTACATACTCTGCGTATAGTTTTGGGGACCTGCGGCTTCGGCGCTTGAAAAAGTTTGATGCATCTGATGGTGGAACAAAAACCTTCTTAGGTCCTACAGGGAATGATTAAAGAAAGATTAAATAGATCACATGCAGTGTTTTTTTTTTTTCTTTTCCTCTGTGAATGTTTTTATACACTATACTATTACACTATTACACTATTATACACTATTACCAGACGACTGTGGAGCCCTGAATAATCACACATATTGTACAGTATTAATTTGTTGAATATTACATTCAGGATTTATCTCCCATTGCTGGTATAATAACCTCCACTCTTCTGGGAAGGCTTTCCACTAGATTTTGCAGCGTAGCTGTGGCGTGTTCCCAGCAGAAAGTTTTGGATGGTATTGAAAAGTTGGAATCAGTTTGATAAAATGATGCTGGACCCACACTGACTAAATGATGTCGAATATCATTAAACAAATATCCCCAGTAAAGTGCTTAAAATATGACTTCAAAACAATATTTAATAATAGCATTTATGCTCAAGTGGAAAAAATATCCTTGAGACATTCATAACTGTTGGTAGCTTTTTTTCTCTTTCCTTTCTACAACTAACGATGTCCTGACAGGGATTCGAACCGTGATCTCTACAGCAATGAGAGTGCTGAGTACTAGCTACTGATCCACCAGGGAACCTGCTGTTGATGCAGGTGATAATTATACAGTTCCAAATTCATACTTGTCATTTACTTCTTGCTGATATCATTAATACTGGTTTTGCTGATTTTTTGATGTATGTCATGGTAATATAAAAAAAAACAGATAAGACACAAATGCCTTGTGTACAAGAGACATGAGATGCATGTCTCCAGTCGGGATTTCTCCCATATTCATCTGTGGTCCATTAAATTTCTAAACCATGTTTAGAAATCCTGACTGGACAATGTTGGACATTGTGCAAATGGACGTTTAGCAGCATAAAGGCTATAAAGGAAACTTTATATTTTGTTGTTTTGAGATTGTATTTGCAAAGTTATTTTGGAGTCATTAATTCAACATTATCTGCAAATCATTTTATGAAAATCATTCTAATTTTCAAAAACAATGCTGTCCTGATTATGTATTTTGGGTCATTTTGGGACACCACTATAATGCTACTGTAGTGATAATGTCATGCAGCGCTTGGGCTCCTCCTCCATTGTTTTTATTCAGCTGCAAGAGCATTAGTGAGGTCGGGGACTGATGTTGGGCAAGAAGATCTGAAGTCCCTCAGTTCACTCCAACAGTGTTCAGTGGCAGTGATATTAGGAAACTCAAGTTCTTCCATTCCAATCTTGGGAATTCGTGTCTTCATGGAGTTGTGAATGCCATTGTGCACAGGGGCATTGTAATGTTTGAGCCTGTTAGTTCTAGTGAAGTAAAATCTTGATGCTGTATTATACAATATAACATGCTTTTAAATTTGTAGCAGCAGTTTGAGGAACACCCACAAATGTTTGATGGTCAGGTGACCAAATAGTGCATCTTGGTAGGGACAGACATTCAGCTTGTTACCACAAGGAAAATGTTTTAAAAGTTAATTATAATAATTTAACAGTTTTTTTTTTCAAATATATAAATAAATGGTTGAATAGTAAGACAAATATATGTGCGTGTGTGTGTGTGTGTGTGTGTAGGTGTGTGCGCGCTGAACTCACCCTGACTTTCAGTGTCTTTTTCTTTTCCGTCCTTCATTGCTGCACTTTCTACCTCAGGCAGCACTAGCATGAGGGAGGAGGGACGGAAATAGTTTTAATAAGAGGAGGGTTTATTAAAAATATTGATCTTAGTTTTTGTGGAGAAAATGGAAATCAGCCATCAGCAGAGTTTCAGACAACTAAAATGTCTATTTTAAAACCTTTATAGGTTTCTCTACAAATGTGCACTATAAACCCATATTTTACATGTTGCATGTCTAAACGAGATTTGAAAGAAAAAGCTTATAATCAAAATGAGCAAATGTAGCAACCACCAACTTAATTAATAAAATAATTAGAATATTCATGTTTTCACACCATCTCACTAACTACTGCTTATTGTAGATTCTTCATATTAAATACAGTGTTTAATCATCTACTTAATAATCTAACACCTGTGCACACTTCAAAGTGATAGCATGTACTCTATCATATTTAGTCTGTGGAATAAAACATTAGGGTGCAAAGGAAAAAGAAAATTCTTATATTAAAAAAAAAATATATATATATATATATAAACATAAACATTTTAAATGCTCATTTAGATATGTGTTTATATCACTATATATACACAAAATATAATATATATCACTTTAATAAGTTGCTCTCTTTTAACCATGTCTGAGGCACCTTGATCTACATTTCTACATTATAAATGAATAAACTTTGAATGAGGCACTCACCAGCTAGGATGAGGACGATGGAGAGTAGGGCGAGCAGAACTATGTGCACCCGGGCCATGGCTCAAGCAGAGTGTGTTGTGAGAGAGTTTGTGTGCTGCAGGTAGCATACAGCAGTCAGTCTTGGCAGAAGGTACAAGAGAGGGAGGGAGAGAGAAGAAGGGAAGAGTGGGAGGGTATGAGATTGTAATTCTACAAACCCAGGGGACACAGAAGCTGCAAGGGAAGGGGGGAGAGAGTGATGTGGTATAGAGGGAGGAAGCAAAATAAAAGGTGAAATGATAAAGAACTGATGATAGTAAATTGGCAAGACTTGATGTCTGGTTGCAGAATCTTTGATATGATGCTTTGATTTCTTTTTTTTTTTTTACGTTATTGATTTTCAGATTAGCATTTTATAGAATTTTTATCAGCTGTGCGTCTGATATGAGGTTTGAATGCAACTGTTTGTTGAGTAGGAAATTATTTACACTCCATTCAAAGTTGATTTTGTACCTAAGCACTCACAACCACCTACATTCACTTACGTAAAAGCAGACTGAGACTAGAGAGCCCTTGTGTGATGTGCTATGACCTCAAATCACAGTGCTACTTACAGTGATGGTACTGTATTAAATACTCTGTCCTCTGATGTCTATCTACACACTCCACACACTAAACTGCGTTAATGTACAGAAATCTGCAGGTTTAAAAGGATGAAAAAGGTTAAAGGAAGGAAAAAAATGTGGAAAATGCCTGCACATTTCAGGTTTAAAGACAGACCGCTTTAATGTCTGTGTCACATGGCAGTATTTAACAATTTGCAAACAGAAACTGAGGGAAGGAAATTAGAGGAGATTTTCTTATCCTAAAGCCATCCGAGAGTGGTGTGATTTGTATGTGCGCATGTAAGAAAACTGACACATACTATATAATTGCATACATGGCAGTTAGTTTATCACAGAAATTTGTTTTCAAACTGGTTTCCATACTTTGTTTTCACAAAGCAAACTGTATTCATGAAACGTAAGAGCAAGAGAGAAACATAAAGACATTAAACAGATGGGCTATACTGTAAGAGAATATGGATAGAGAAAGAGGCGTCCTAAGAGATGTGACAGAGTCACAGAAAGTAATCGTTCCTGAAAGTATTAACCTAGTGTAGTTCTCACATAGGTGGATATATTAGCTATTTTTATTATGCAAAATAGATGGTTCTGTTTTAATATCTTTTACAGTTTTAATCCCTAATTAATTCAGTCATAATTTATACAATTACAGTGTGCACATCAGTGTTTTTTCCCTCTATGAAAGATATCTTACCTTTAACTTTAAACAATCTTTGGACTTTGTGTTTATCCTTGAATGCCGTTAGGTATTTTCTTTGGTATGTTGCCTGCATGAGATCGGAAGCAGTAATAACATCTCCTACTGCACACATGCAGATCTTAGTATAAAAACAGAGCTTGTGGAAATGTGGAAATATTACTCTTAGAGCAAGATGGATTCTCTTTTCAGCATATTAGTGAGGTTCCAGGCAACAATTTGACACATCAGCAAGAGTAGCTCATGACCACAGATTTCTTTTTTAGGACAAAATTAATAACAACACACCTTCAACAAAATAAACATAAAAGTATATCATACTTGTCAATAGTATGCTATAAACCATTTACTTAATTTTTAAGTCAACATATAATTGAGGCTTTGAAACCGGACAATGCAATTGATGCAGATATTAAACTAACTATGTCAGATCGGAACCTAGAATACT
>JAQMYJ010000004.1:10456131-10466219 GCA_030014305.1 Clarias laeviceps
GTAAAGCTGCTTTGCGACAATGACAATTGTTAAAAGCGCTATACAAATAAAATTGAATTGAATTGAATTGAATATAATAGGCTGTTAACAGTTCAGTACCGTTTTGCTGTATTGCTGGAAGGCGGAATAAAACTACGCATACAACCCAGCTTCAGTTTAGGCTTTACCTTCTGTTCATCTCATCTGAAACTGTCATTTTAAAATTTTAAATTCCACAACTGCCCATTGTCTTTATTACACAGATGCAGAAGACAGAGAGCTGGTTGAAAACTGTCAAAGGGTTTACCTTTAAACAATCTTGCACTTTGTGTGTGTGGCTCTCCTGTTTATAAGAAAATCAATAACAGCAAATGATAATTATCCATAACACTACATAATTCATACAAACACACAATCATTTCCTTTCTCTTCAATGTAGAAGGTGTGGAGTTGATGCAAAATGTGTTCAAAGCCTTCAGTTTACTTACTAACGTTATGCACTTGAAAAAGTGTGGAAAGCAGCAGCATTTTTTTAAATAGCGATATGAAGCTCCACATGAACCCTTCTTCTGTGTGTGTGTGTGTGTGTGTGTGCAGTCCTGTGCAAAGGTCTTAAGGACATAGACATAGGCATATGCAAATAAATAGGGAAAAAAAAACTTTACCAGAAGAACTCTCATTCTCCAGTATACTCAGTAAAATCTAACAGCTGTTTTACTTACAGTAAATATCTTCAGCAAAACAAAAATATGCCATAAGAAAAGATGCTTTTGAAATCATTTCTACATAAAATAAACTTCTATAAAGAGCACTAAAGAGTAACAAACACAGTCAACATTTGGTGTAACACTCTGCTTGAAAATAATCAGTAAAGTTAGATAATGATTTGTGCAGTTATACAGGTAAAACAGTTGTTAGGTTTTATTGAGCGTGCTGGAGAATATGAGCTCCTCTTGTTAACTTTTGTCACACCTGCTTCTTTCTATTTTCAAATCAAATGTAACTTTTTTTTTTACTTCTTCGTTTTTCTGGTTCAGGCAAATAGAGAGGGCTTCTTTCCTATAAAATACATATATACAGAACATGGAGAAAAGACTGCAGGAAAATAACATGAGAGTGGTCTGTGATTGTATGAAAACCATTATAGGCTTTAAGAAGAAAGACAGTAATGTAATAGATGGTGATGTTGTGAGGGTTATTGAGTTAAATTGGGTCTACAGCAGGTTTGACTGCATTGCCTCCACTGTAACCACTGCCTGTCCACTTTTCACTTCCCCTTCTTAACCACAGTCTCTATCCCTTACAGCATGCACCATGCCCCCTCCTCCCCCCACTAGTACTGCTGTACCAGTACTGCTATGACTGAGAAGGCTCCATTCCAGCAAAGCAGCTGGCCTGGATAAGGTCTTCCCAAGAATGCTGAGAGTTGTCCTGAAGAACCAGGTGAGCCCCTTCAGCACATTTTCAACATGAGATTGCAGGAAGGGAAAGTTCCTGATCACTGGAAAATGTTCTTTTTTTCATCTCTGTCCCTAAGAAAAGCTGCCAATGATTTCAGGCCAGTGGCGTTGACTTCTCACATCATGAAAACCTTTGAGGGACTGATTCTCAATCTCTGTATTGACAATGCCATCCCATACCTGCTTCATCAAGCCTACTCCCACCACAACAAAGGAAAGGGTGCAGTGAGGATCACATACTTTGATTTTCCAGTGCTATACGGTGGGGCAAAAAAGTATTTAGTCAGTTCTTGTGATCATTTTGACCCTACGGGGTGAGATCTTGCGTGGAGCCCCAGATCGAGGGAGATTATCAGTGGTATTATATGTCTTCCATTTTCTAATAATTGTTCCCACAGTTGATTTCTGTGTAAAGCTGCTTTGCGACAATGACAATTGTTAAAAGTGCTATACAAATAAAATTGAATTGAATTGAATTGAATTTCTTCACACCAAGCTGCTTACCTATTGCAGATTCAGCTGCAGCCTGCTGCAGGTCTACAATTTTGTTTCTGGTGCCCTTTGACAGCTCTTTGGTCTTGGCCATAGTGGAGTTTGGAGTGTGACTGTTTGCGGTTGTGGACAGCTGTCTTTTATACTGATAAGTTCAAACAGATGTCATTAATACAGGAATTGAGTGGAGAACAGAGGAGCCTATTAAAGAAGTTACAGGTCTGTGAGAGCCAGAAATCTTGCTTGTTTGTAGGTGACCAAATACTTATTTTACAGAGGAATTTACCAATGAATTCAGTAAAAGTCCTACAATGTGATTTTCTACATTTCTTTTTCTTATTTTGTCTCTCATAGTTGAGGTATACCTATGATGAAAATTACAGGCCTCTCTCATATTTTTAAGTGGGAGAACTTGCACAGTTGGTTGGCTTTAAGCTTGTCTAGCTGGAGCTGAAAATTATGACCTTGAACAAAATGCTGTCCATCATGTCCAACACCAGTTACTTACTGTATGGAACTTTTGCCAAGCAGAAGAGCATGTTCAGTGGCAGACTTCTGTCACAGAGCAGCCCTGTGAGGGGACATGATTGGGATTAATGATCATTATGGTCCCTCTGCTACTCGTCATTCTCAGGTATACATGTAGCTCTCCTATCTTAACAGACTCACTGCTCACGGTCATATTTATTTACTCATCAAGTACACAAATCTGCAAAGACTTTGAATAGCTCAGTGTTGCACCACTCACTTTTTGCACTGCTTTCACTTTCAATTGCTACATCTCAGTTTGAACTAGTCTATCCACTGAATATTTATCCTCATTGGCTTAATTTGCACATAATCTTCTAGTCATTTCTGTCATCTAGTCAATTCTATTGAAGCATGGGTCATCTTTTTTTATTATTATTCCTGCGCACTGTATGATGAAAGAAGGCACAAAATTCCCTTTACCATTAAGAGCTTTCAGACACTTTATCTGTCTCTATCCATATGTATAATCTCTTTTTATCTTTGAAACATCAGAACTTTTTCCTAAATGTTAGACAATGAATTCAAACCTCACTTACAAGTTAAAGTGTTTAAATGAATCAAATGAATGTAAAGTTATTCACTTATCCTATGTTCCACTACAGATACTGACAATTTTGAGCTATTTCCCAAGGACCTGGATGACTGAACTGATCTCACAGTTATACCCGAGTTACATTATGTCAGCCCCATGGGCAGCCAATTGATCCATGCTGAAACAAAGAAATCTTGCTTATGTTAACTGAAACCATTATCACTCAGTTGGTGTGCAAATATTCTTTAATGCAAAGTGTATACAAAATAGACATCCCAATATGTACAGATACAATGAGAATTAAGAATCTATTTATGAGCAGGTAACTGTAATATACTGTAATGCTGTCTCTTTTTATTTCACCTGTTGTTTGGAGACTTATCCATGGTTTTTGCACTTATTTATTTATGCTATTTCCTAGTGTTTATGCACAGGCTATTTTCATTCTCAAATACCCACCCAGTTTTGAAGTGAGGATTCTGTAATCAACAATTATGCTGCCACCTGGTGTTCACCATAGAGGCTGCAAGATTAATAGTAATCTTTGCTTGAAATTTCCACTGTCAGTTGACACTGATTGTTGACACAATCACACCCTACTTGCTAAGGCCTGAGAGTTTGCACTTAAATCACCCCAGATGCTTGCTTTTCACCAGCATTTCTCTGCAAAACCCTATACATTTCAACATAATGTGCATCCCTCGTGTTGTCCTCAGTGTCACTTTTGTTTCTACTAAGCTTATCTAAGCAACCGTTAGGGCACACTAGAAACAGTAGCTTGAGTAATCTTAAGTAGTGTGATTGTGGAATGATGGACAAAATCTATTGACGTCAGAAAACAGAAATTTGATCAAAATGAAGCAATCTTCATACGCAAGTCTTTGTTATGGAGACAGGAGTATCTAAGATAAACCTACAAGCATAATAGGAGTATCTAAGATAAACCTACAGGCATAATAACATAGTGCATGCAAAAGATCATCACATAGCAGCCCAGCTTTTGATTTATGACATGATACACTGCTGGCCGAAAAAAGAAATATCAGGAGGTTCAAATTTTTGGCCTACATCAAGCAAGTATTAAAATTAGTTTAAAAAACAAAGTTTATTTATTTATTTAATTAATTTTTTTAGTTTAAAATGAGTTTTTCTTCCCTGATGGTACAGGCACATTCCATATTCTGGGAGCATGAAGAATCATTTTCACACATGAATTGGCCACCACATTCTCAAATCAAAGGCAGCTGAATGTAATATTTGAGTTTTTAAAAAGTTTTTTTTTTTTTTGACCGGCAGTGTATTGTCACAACACTCAATAAGATATGTAAATGCTTTAGGATGGTGATATGTTTTTTTTTTTTTTGAGGTTGTGAGGTTTGTGCAGATGTAAAGAAGTGTGCTATATAAAAAGTATTTAAGGAAAGTAAATATCTACTCTTATCAGGAGGAAAAGTGTATAAAATCACTCACAGAAATGACATCTTTAGAATTTAGACAAATATTTTTGATAAAGTACTCAAACTTGTACATATAAAGACTCCTTAGGTTGTCTTGTATTTAAAGACCTTCTAGATAGTTTTGTCTACTTAGCCAGTATATCAACTACCCATTTTTTATGTTTTTGGTATATGGTTTAATATGTGGTCAGGAAGTTTTCTTTAAAATTAAAGCAACAAAAAAAAATTCACACTCCTTCTTTAGCTATTTCGGTCAGCTTCAAGCTTCATATTAGTGTTGCCTTTAAATTAACACAAGTCATATAGTAAATTACCTTTATTTTCCCATAATTACAAGAACCTATTAATTTCAAAGTGTTGAATTAATAAGAAAATATATCATACAATAGATTTGTGAACTATGTGAAATTGGAATTAGCACAATTTCTCAATAGGTTCATACTTTCAGTCTAAATGTGGTCGATGCACTTAAACAGAAACCATTTTTTCTGTGGCAAGCGGATTTGATTTGTCTTAGATCTGACCTCATTCTGATGTATTGTGCTGTTCCCGCACACTATCTGACGAAAGAAGGCACAAAATTTTATTTACCATTAAGTTCTAAGCTCTCAGACATACGTTGAATGTCTCTATCCACATGCACTATTTCTTTTTATCTTTTGAATGTCAAAAAAAAAATCCTAACTGTTAAACAAGAGATTCAAACACAATTACAGTTATTATTAGTGTTGAAATAGCAGCTTTGTACCTACAGTATTTCCTACACTATTAGCCCATCATTTAGGTAGCTTCATTGTTTAAACCATACCTTCCTGGACAACATTATTAGACTCTGTTTTGTACTGTCAGGCATTCTTCTAAATGTATGTTATTGCATACACATCACAGTGATGTCCTTTCTCCTTGGACCAGGCGTCCCCTAAGAGCCCAGGTGTCCTACAAGCACAAAAAAAAACACAAGGTAAGAATACACCTAGGATTCATGAATAAATCAACATCAGTGTGGATGCTGACATGGACAGTGCCATCCAGGAAACCAACCTGGAAGGAAACAGTAGCATCACTCCCAAGTTTTTTGCGAGCAAGCTCTTCCACCTCTTTACTGATGTTCTCCTGAGTTGTTCCATCCACATCAATGTAGTGACAATCAGCACTGGCATAGTGACAGGAGATGGCCTAAAACAAGCGCACACAGACATTTAATTGATTACTTATAATCAAGTGAATGACTCGTGTTGTAGTGAATGTTTTTTGGTATTAGGTTTTACACATACAAATATTATTGAGTCATGATTATGTTTTAACTCGGTATGGATGCTTAATGGATTTGTAAAAACAAAAAACCAGCCCTGTCTGAGCAAGATGGAAGGAGCAGAGGAGTGCACATCAAATGATGGACATGACAAAAATGATCCAGTACAATCGGTAAGCGATTGGACGGTGACATTTTCGTGATTTGAACATTGCATTGAGCACTCTGGGTATGAAATAGAAGATACAACAAAAAGTTACAACGCAAATTATCAAGTTCGATCCAAGGACTGTCTTTACCTTTCGAAAGCCCTGTGTCTGGTTCCTTCCTGAGCCGTGGATAAGCAAAGGATGAAAAAACACAGTGTCTCCTTTTTCCATTTCCAGGTGCACTCGTGGATGGTTGAGGTTGTAGTTTCTAATGCCATGGTACATTTTGTTTACACCACCCTGAGAACAGAGGAGCTTCATGTGTTCAGAGGGAATTATCAACTTATTGTACCTTGAAAAATTATTCATACCCCTTGAGCTTCTCCATATTCTGTCACGTTATATCCAGAAATGTAAATGTATTTTATTTAGATTTTATGTGATAGTCCAACACAATGTGGCACATAATTGTAAAGTGGCAGGAAAATTCTAAACGATTTTTCAAATTCTTTTCTCACTAATTAAAATCTGAAACATGTGGTGGCATTTGTATTCCTTCTTTACTCTGATACCCCTAACTACAATCTAGTGGAACCAATTACCTTCAGAAATTACCTAATTAGTACATAGAGCCCACCTGTAGTCCAGTGAAGCCCTGAGAGGTTTGTACAGAGGGAAGAACACTCACTAACGTGTTGTATTCCCATGCTGTAACTGTGCACTTAAGGTTCTATCTATTTTAACAAAGATTAACACAACATGAAGGCTGCAATATTAATAGTATTCTTTGCTTGACTTTTCCGACACCTTAAAAATTTCCACTGTCAGTTGACACTGATTGTTGCCAATCACCCCTACTTGCCTGAGAGAGTTTGCACTTAAATCACCCCAGATGCTTTCTTTTCACAAGCGTTTCTCTGCAAAACCCTATACATTTCAACATAATGCGCATCAAAACTGGTGTATCCTTCCTGTTGTCCTCAGTGTCACTTTTGTTTCTACTAAGCTTATCCAAGCAACCGTTAGGGCACACTGCAAACAGTAGCTTGAGTAATCTTATGTAGTGTGATTGTGGAATAATGGAGGTTCCCAAGTAGACTAGTGGCCCAGGTTTGACTCCTAGTAAGGGAACAAGGCCAGCTGCTTGGGGTTGTATGAGCAAGTGCACACCTGGTGCACCGTAGGGAGGGTTGTGTTCAAAAACCTGTGCCACATAAAGTATATGCTGAGGTGGTGATCATATGTAGTCACCACTGGTAATGGGGAGCAGCAAAAAAAAAAAAAGAGCAATATAAAGCTTGTAGTACTTCAGTTGATAGAAGAGGTAGACATGTGTCTGTGTCATGGCAAGAATTTACAGTGTAAATGAAAGTTAAGTGATCAGTCTCTTAAAGAAAAATTATTTGCTATTTCTGAGGATAATGTTCCTGCTCCAGTAAGAAGTAATTCATTAGTCAGGTACTTGTGCTTACTACTGTAACTCAGCCCTATAGAGCCCGAAACCTTCTCTTTCCCTTTCTCTCACCTCCCACTCCGGGTAGACATGCTCCTTCAGGGATCCCTTATGCGTGCCAGGCAGCACAACCAGGCAGCCATTCTGGCGGGTTATTTTCTCCATTGCTGTCCAGGAACACACGATGCGAACAGCTGGCCGGAATGGGAAGTAGTGCAGGTCTTGGTGCATGGGGTGGCGAGAGGTCTTCTTTCCTGAGAAACAGCATGTACAGCTCAACACTACTGCTCTGAGATTACATCTTGGTTAAAAAAAACAACAACAACAACTGATGTACATGTTAGTATGTGTGCACGTTACCTGTATCAGGGGGTTTGTTGATGAGCATGGTGTGCATAGCCATGATATTAGGACCCGTGAAACACTCAACATACTTTAGAATCTGTTACAAAGTAACAAGGCAAATTTGTTACAATGCCTTCTAAAGCCAAAGCAAAAAAGTTTAAAGTCTTATCCGTTTTAACCTACTGGAGATGCAAACATTATAGTGTTTATGTGTGTGGACCTGAGGCAGAGTACAATAGCGGAACAGCTCTGGATCCTCTTGGTAGTCCTGAAGTTTTGTCACAGCCTTCTCCCCTTGCACAAACTCAGATTTGGCGATGGTCACGTCTTTCATTATTACCAAGCCAGGAATCTTCACATCTCTTTTACAAATATGCTCAAACTCTTTCCTGTAGGTACACACACATTTATTACAAACATGGCATTTGCATAAAACACAATTACAACACAATTACAAACATGGCATTTGCATAAAATAAGCATGTGTAATTTCCATGCACACATTAAGGTTTATAAAGTAAAATCAAGGAAAAAGGGTGTGTATGCACACTTTTGCTTGTGCTTGCAAAAAAATATGCTTAAAAAACAGAATATTTTTAAAGGCTAAAGTACTCAGAGCTAGGTTAATCATACCTCAGACATGATTTGTGTGTCAAGTCATTTACACTAAGCAAATATATATTATATATTATAATGATGATGATGATAAAGTCACATAAAAACCTGTTCTATGTAGATTTCAAGTCTCCTAGGAACTGAAGCTACCCTGCCTAAATTGCATGTCACTTGAATAAAAGTGTCCAATTGAATCAAATTAATGTGAAATATTCATTTTATCCATGTTAAAGATTTTTTCTATGAGTGGGCTATTGTAATCTACTCTAACACTGCTTTTTTTATTATTATTAATTTGTTGATAGGAGACTCATCCATGGTTTTTATACTTATTTATTTTTGCCTTCACTTTGGACTACCCACCCAGTTTTGAAGTGAGAATTGTAATCTGATAAACAACAATTATGCTGCCACCTGGTGGTCACCATAAAGGCTGCAAGATTAATATTGTAGTAATTTTCCACTGTCAGATGACATTGATCCTGACACAATCATATGCTTGGTATTTTACATTTCAGTCGACCCAGCAGCTTGCCTGTCAGAACTGTTTCTTAGCAAAACCTTATACATTTCAACATTATGTGCATCCTTCCTGTTGTCCTCAGAGTCACTTCTGTTTCTACTAAACATAATTAAGAAACCAGTAGCTGACACTGCTAACGGTAGCTTGAGTAATCTTAAGTAGTGTGCTTGTGGCCTTGCCTAAATCTATCGATGTCCTCTTCAGAAACCAGATTTTTGATCAGAATAAAACCATCTTCTTCATATGCAAGTCTCTGTTCTGGAGAAAGGATGTCTGTATCAAAGGTGAACCTACAGGCATAATAACACAGTAGATGCAAAGATCATCACATAGCAAAAAGACCAATGTATGTTTTATGGCATGATACTCTGCTGGCCAAACAAAGACACAATGTCAGTAGGGTCAAATTATTGGTCTACATCATTGTAATGCATACAACTGTATGTAATATTGCTGTAATATTAGAGTGGGTGTCTTTTCTGGCCGGAAGTGTATTTGTCACAACGCTCAATAAGATATGTACTTACTGAAATGCTTTAGGATGGTGATATGTGAGGTTTTGAGCAGATGTAAAGGATGTGTGCTTTATTAGCACAAGTATTTAAGGAAAATAAATGTATTCTCTTATCAGGAGGGAAACTGTAGATATCACTCACAGGAATGACCTCTAATTGCAATTTTTCCTAACCCTGCCTGAACGCACAAAGATTTGGGCCAAATCCTAAATCTTACAAAAATTTTTTTTTACACAGACCAAGATTTTCTTCAAATAATGTAAATATGTGAATTCTTTATGCTTTACATATTATATACAATATACTGTACAGTGTTGGCCAAAAGCATTGAGACAAAAGTGAAATTCCTGTGGAATTCCTGTTCCTGTCTCACTTACTCAACATGGATTTTGAGGAACACTGTTATTTTTTCCCCAAAAAATAACGTAACTGCATTCGACAAAAAATTAAATACGGAACTCTTGATGAAAGACGGAACTTATTTGTATGGAAAATAACGTCACAGACTGTCTGTTTCTACAAGGTTGCCAAGAGGCAAAGGTTGATGTTTAAACTATCCAACTACATAGATTTCCTGGCCTTTTCTTGTACAGCGGCTCTGTCCAAGCCTCGGGCTATAGTGCTCGCCTGTCTTCGGTAGTACACACCGAACCCCGGCAAATTCTCCTCACAAACCCTTCACAAACACATTACCCGAAACATAAAAGGATACTATACTCAGCAAAAAAAGAAACGTCCCTTTTTCAGGACTGTGTATTTCAACAATAATGTTGTAAAAATCCAAA
>JAQMYJ010000004.1:10466319-10480765 GCA_030014305.1 Clarias laeviceps
CTTATGGTGTTGACTCTTTTAGTGTTCATACAAATATTTACACATTAAGTTTACTGAAAGTAAAAACAGTTGAACGTAAGAGGACGTTTCTTTTTTTGCTGATTATACAACAACACTGGAACCATCTAGGTGGCTCAATTACAATCTTCAGTCTGTCCGCTGCTCGAGGAGACATGTTAGTCAGAAATGAAAACTAAATGAAATATTTTCCTGGTAATGTCTTCTCTACAGCGATTAGCTTGTTGCTTACAAATAATATACAATATACAGTGTTGGCCAAAAGTATTGAGACAAAAGTGAAATTCAATGTTTTAATTCCACATAACTTCACAATTCACTTGACACCCAGCTTCAGACACATCACAACCTTGTTTGGGAACAGTACCATGCAGGACAGAAGAGGGTGGTTTGATCATCTGAGTGCATAATCTACACCAAGCTCCCTGACCTACACTCAATCTACAGCAAGTGGTGCTGAACCAAGGCCACCTCAGCAGTGGACTGTTCTGAGCTGCGGTCAGGAAACGCTTCCGTTCCCTGAAGGCCAACACAGAAAGACTGAGGAGGAGCTTCTTAATGCAGGATATTCAGGCCCTTAACCAGAACAGCACATATCAGCACACTGATCAGACTACAGTACATTACTCAATACAATGCACTTTTGCTCATATGCTGCACATCTCTGGTTCTTGTTTACACAAAATAAGGAATAACTTGCACTTTAAAACATAGACAATAACACTGCTGCTGACATGCACATCACTTCATTCCATACCTCATGTTGCACTCATACTGCTGTTGTCAGACCTACTGTACATGCCATATTTTATTATATTGCACATTCTGCACATCCCATTTATACTATATTATTCTATTTTTTTGTAACTTTGTAAATTGTAGATTTATACATTTATCCAAAATTTTTACATTTTAAAATGTACATTTCCCTTTTTTCCTAATGCAGTAAAGAAAATATTTCTATTCTATTCTATCCTATCTTTCTTTCTTTAATTTACTGCATATCATACTTTGTATGGTCATCTATGGGAAAAGAAAATTTGATTTTGAATTTGAAAGTGAAAGTCCAGCCACATATTTGTTCCATACGTTAACTAAACCAGGTGGTTCTAATCAGCACAACTCTTCAGCCAGATAAGCTTTGTGCAAAGGAGAGAATTATAATACATATAATAATTTGTCTTAATACTTTTGGTCACCACTGTGAATTAAATAGTTATTCATTTATTAACATATATTTAGTTATTCATTTATGACTATACAAATCTAAATCTAGTTCTTCCTTTTGCCAGTTAAAGAATTTTTAAACAACAAAAAGTTAAACAATGCAAAAGGCACTTTGCTTTAATTAACACTCTAAAAACGGACAGTTATTCTGACAGTTAAGCTTGAAGTGGCTCTTATTACTGTAACCTTCAATCTGTACCACTTTTTCTGCTTAGAGTTGAACAACATGAAATAATCGAAACCATTTCAATCATAATTAAAAAAAAATTTTTAAGTGACGCAGGTACTTAGTTATTTCTGACAGATGGAGTTAAGATTACAGAAAGTGACATTTATTTGCCCTTACTCAAGAGGAGTTCCTGTTCCTGTCTCATGTACTCAACATGGATTTTGAGTAACGCGATTACTTTTTCCCCCCAAAATAACGTAACTGCATGCGACGAAAATAAAAGACGGAACTCATTTGTATATGGAAAATAACGTCACAGACTGTCTGTTTCTACGAAGTTGCCAAGAGACGAAGTTTGACGTTTAAACTATCTACATAGACTTAATGGCCTTTTCTTGTATAGCGGCTCTGTCCAAGCCTCGGGCTATACAGTAGTGCTCGCCTGTCTCCGGCAGTACACACCGAACCCCGGCGAATTCTCCTGCGCAACTGCGCTAACAAACCCCTCACAAACACATTAGCCGAAACATAAAAGGATACCACAGCAGCACTGGAACGGTCTAGGTGGCTCAGTACAACCTTCAGTCTTTCCGCCGCTCGAAGAGACATGTTAGTCAGAAATGAAAAGAAAACTAAATGAAATATTTTCCTGGTAATGTCTTCTCTACAGCGATTAGCTTGTTGCTAATGTAGTGCCCCTAAGTGCTTATGTAACAGGGTCAAAGTACACAATAAAACTGACTCGATATGGTGCACACACAAACACCTGTTTCCTAGTGTTTGTACGTTAATGCACAGAAAACATTTTTAAGTGTTTTAAAGTATTTTAGGAGTACAGTGATTTTCGGTAGAAATGTTACTGTGTATATACATATTACATAGTATTAACATATGAATTCAGACATTATCATAGTAGCATCATAGGACGATATAAAATGCCAGGTACTTTTACTGGTACTTCAGTGGATGCCATGGTGAAGACCATTGTACTTGTTGGGTACCAAAGTTTAGCAGGTGTCAGAAATGGTATGCTTGTACATATTGTGCCATGATAAATGTGTTAGTAAATACTGCTGGTATAGTACAGTGAGTATCATAATACATAGCTAATGTGATACCCAATAAATATCATGGTATTCACCAAAGTCAATGGAGGTTACCATAAGAGGTATAGGTAACCTTTGGAGGTTCCATAAGAGATGTAGTGGCACTGCACAGATTACTATAAAAGAGACAGTGTAAGTACCATGGCAATTGGAAATATACCACAAAGAGACCAATTTTTGGAAAGGAAAAAACGGGGAACATTGATACTCTCTCTCTCTCTCTCTCTCTAGAGAGAGTCTGTCTGTCTGTATGTATGTTTCATTAAATTCTGTCCAGCCAGTTTGCATCACTCTGTGACAAAATCTTTCTGAACAGAACTGAATGAAATTATGAACATTTATGTGCCAGATTTTGTCACAGCATCACACAAAACTGGTTGGACAGAATTTAATTAAACTTTTGCAGTACTTACATATCTTCCTGAAGTTAAACCTGCGCCATAAGTAAAATCAAAATCTTGAGTAAAAGTGACGATATGAACACACCGTTTGTCAAGTGAAGTAGACTTTTATTGTCATTTCAACTATATACAGTTCAGTACATAGTGAAATGAAACAATGTGTCTCCAGGACCATGGTGCTACATACATACAACATAAAGTAACTAACTAGCTAACTAAGAAACCTAATTAGCTGACTATCTGAGACGGATTGACATTTTTTAATTAACAAAAAAACTATCTAAGTCCTATACAAAGAGACAACATAAAGTGCACGTGCAAATGTGCAAACAAGAGCGACAAAGTGACAACAACATTTCAATACTTTGTGTTGATGAGGTAATGAGTTAAGGTAGTGGGAGGAGAAACAGTAAACATTTCTTGTAGGTAGCAGCGAAGATAGAAAAGAGTTTTGTGCAAACAATAAGTAATAAATATTGCAAAGGAGCGATTTCAGGGTGGTATGAACAATTGTTAGATGGTTGTTGATCAGTGGGTTTGCGCGTGTGTTTATCAGTTCAGTCCCAATGTTATGAGGTAGTTGAGTTTATCTGAGTGATTATGTGTGTGTCTGTGTGTATTTGTGTGTGGTTCTGTGTGTTTATCAGTCCATACCTTTTTTGTTGAGGGAGACGGATGGCTTGTAGAAAGAAGCTGCTGCACAGTCTGGATGTGAGTGCCCGAATGCTTCTGTACCTCTTTTCCAGATGGCAGGAGGGTGAAGAAAGAGTAAGAGGGGCATGTCCGATCAGACACAATGCTGGTGGCTTTGCGGATGCCTTCAATAGAGTGAAGAAAGATCCTTCTCGGCTGTTCTCACTATCCGCTGTAGGGTCTTGCGGTCCGAGATGGCACAATTCCCAAACCAGAAAGTGATGCAGTTTCTTATGATGCTCTTGATAGTCCCTCTATAGAAGGTGGTGAGGATCGGTGGTGGAAGCTGGGCCTTCCTCAGCTTTCTCACGAAGAAAAGATGTTGTTGTGCAAGGAGCTGGTGTTGAGGGACCAGGTGAGATTCTCCTCCAGGTGGACACCCAGGTTATGTTACAGTATGTGAAAGATTTAAAAATATACTTTACAATAAGCTATTAATAAACACCTGCACTATTAGATAGTAATTAGAAAAGCTAAACTGAGGATAAGTTTCATTTTCACAGCTGAAATAACAGCACTTAAGTGGCATGAGGGAATTTTAACGTGCTGAAGTTCTTTTAAGGCAAAACTTTATCTGATCTATTTTTTCGATTTCTCATCTGTGACTTACTCAGTGATTACTGAACAGGAAGAAGGGAGAGTATTTGGCTGACACCTAACGAAGTACAACTTAACGTAAACAAAGCACAAGATATTCATTCTTACTCAATTTTATTTCTTTGTATTAATACATTTGGCAGAGAGTTCTGCCATACAGACAGACAGGCAAACATGTACTAGGCTTCAACCTGAAATAAATCAGCTTATTTTTAAGTTTAACTTTTTAACTATTTCTACAAACTTTTTTCCCCATCAATGACTATAGTATTACTTTCACTAGTACTATATAAAAATAATCTTTATGGTATATTTTCTCTTTATCACGCTCTATCATTCTCTTACCACTTATCCTGTTCAGGGTCACAGGAGGCCTGGAAACTATTCCAGGGGACACAGGCTAGAGGCAGCGTACACCCTGGATTGGGTGCCAATCCCTTACACAGACTCAAACACTCACTCACACACTTAAGGGAATTTGGAAACGCCAGTTAGATTACTCTCCATGTCTTTGGACTGTAAGAGGAAACCAGGGTACCCAATGATGCTCCTGTACTGTACTGTATTTTCTATACAACCTACAACCGCAAAACATCTGTGGTTAGTTCTCCAAGATGTTTGGAATGACCTACCTGCTGATTTCCTTCAAAAACTGTGTACAAAGGATCACACCAAATACTGATTTGACTTGGATGTACTTTCCATTTTGTTAATTGACAAACATAAACTATTAACACTTCTATTTTTGTAAGCATTCATATGGCATTTTACTGCATTTTTTCACACTTGCTTAAAACTCCTGCACTTTCTGCTCTTGCATCATCTCCCAAAATGAATTGTTCAAGCAAGTTGTTGCATGCTTTCTTTCAAGCTGTTTTATTTACATTTTTCTCTGATGTGTTTTTTCCTGCTCTGTATTGTTCTAAAGAATGGTTATTTGAGTCACCATAATCTCCTAGTCTTTTGCTCCAGTCTGACATTTCTTTCATAAACATCTACTACTTACTAAATGATTTTTGTTTTTGCATCATTCAGTGTAACTTCTCACTAGGAGATCAATCCTGGCACCAATAACCAGCAGTCAAAACCATTGAGATTACAATGAGATATAGACAGAGATAGAAAAATAAGAATGACAAATAAATAAATATAGCAGCATGTAGCTAATTTAGGTTCATGAAGCTGCCAGAAATTATTTAATAAGCCATATAATTATTATCTTTAATAATAGTAGTAATAGAAGTTAAAAAGAGATTTAAAAAATCTAAAATATGTAAGATCTCTAATGCTCTTAAGTAGGTTGGGGTTCCAATTAATCTGATATAATCAACACCAATGCTGCTGCTGCTACTACTAGTACTATTATTATTATTATTATTATTATTATTATTATTAATATTAATATTATTAATATTATTATTATTATATTATAAAAGGCTTTAAATGTATATAAACTTTGCTTATTATTATTATTATTATTAATAAGCAAAGTTTATATACATTTAAAGCCTTTTAAATCATAAAATAAAAAAATGGCAGGAGCATTTATTCAGGTTATAAATTACAAATTATGAATTATAAACTGCAGGAGGTCATAACTTTTGCCTTACATTCTGTCTTACAGAAAAGAAAATGAAACTGCATTTGAGTCATTAGAATAGGTCAGATAAATCCCAAATTGCTTCACTATTTCGTCTGTCTTCACTTATCGTAAAGGGTGTGACATTACAATTACTAGAAATCTATACTAAGGAACATAGGATATCTGATTAAAATGCAATCCAATCACGTGTCACTTATTACCAAATCATTCAGCTTTATTAAAGAAAGGGTTGCTCCAGAAAGTGCATCACTTCTGTTACAGTGTGTACGGTGTAATGAAAACAATGAGTGCTGTGCTCTCATTCATACTTCTTTTCTCCTCTTTGAGGTAAGAATTGATTTCCACTTTTTGTATGTCAAATCTTTGCAAATGCTTAGGTATTTATAAATTTAATGTGGCATAATGAACTTCTTAAATTTTTCAACTTGATTTAAATTTCTTAAATTAATATGACAAAAATATGCAAAATATAATATATTACCACATAATATATTATTGCAGCTTCAGTTTGGCATCCGCGCAGGAGGATGTATACGAGGACCTCTGGAGTATGAATATGGACATCGCAAACAAAACTCTCCAACTTGACTTCATGCAGCAAATGCAATCCAACAGACTACAAGCTGAGCGCTATGTCAACTTCACCTTGCAGGACATCAACTATGTGCAAGAGGTTACCGGTATGCTGAAGATAATGACCAAGAAGGTCAAAAAACCAAAAGACATTAGTGACTTTATGACAGGAAGATACAACAGTTACAAATCATTTTTGGACTTATTAATTCAGCAATATTTCTTTAAGGTAAGAGCTGAAACAATGCAAAAGAAATTACAATGTACAGTATACATGATTTATCTCTGTTATACATATAATTAAATTGACACCATGCCCCTGAATACAGGATGCAGCTTCTATCAAACCAACACCAGCCATGAAGAAATATCTGGCAACTTACAGACAGGTGATGACCAAAGACCCCATTTACTTTGCTGTAGCTCTCGTGCCCTGTGCAAGGCTCTGGGTGTGGCTGGCCAACAACGTGGAGTTACCTGCTTCCAGTGTCTACCACACATGGCAAGAAGACAATAAGAATGGACACCCTGAAAAGCATTACAAAGCTGTACTGAACAAATATCTAGATACAGCGGGAAAAATAAACGCAGCCAAGGCAATTTTCCGCACGCAAATGCAGAACGAGCATGACTTTTTTGAAACTTCTTGAGCTTCGGCAGGCTTATCCTTTTTCATAAAAGTGTTTAAATACCAGATAAACCCTTATAAATTAGCCACCACTGTTTTTTATTAATTGGCTCTGTTGATGTTATTACTGTTAGTAAAGTTCTTGTATTAAGGCATAAGACATGTTTTTTCAGGACAATCATTAATTTCAAAATGTAATATTTATGTGATTAAAAAAGCATATATTTATAAATGTGTGAATTTCTATTCTTTTGCACTGTCTGCACGGGTTCCCTCAGGGGTTTTTGGTTTAAAAAACATTCGGGCTGGTTGGTGAACTGGTGACAATGAATTGCTCCTATAGGTCAGAATCAGTGTGTGTGCGCGTGCGAGATTGCGCTTCTTACAAAATCCAGATTCCCGTAAGTCACTAATGCAAAAAAAATATATATATATAATATATATATATTATTATTATTAATAAGAAATTATTATTATTATTATTATTATTATTAATGAGTGAACAAGTAAGCCAACTCGTGTATGGAAATACAGTATAACAATTCCTAGGGTTAGAGGAGACTTAGGGCACGAGGCGAGGTACATCTGGACGGGGTGCCAATCCATTGCAAGGCACAAACACATACACATATTCACACACTAAGGGCAACTTGGGAACACCAGTTAGCCTAATCTTCATGTCTGTGGACTGTGGTAGGAAACGTGACCATTCGGGGGGACCCCACCAAGCACGGGGAGAACATGCAAACTCCATGAACACAGACCCGAATTGGGTCTGCCAAAATTCAGGTATTACAGTTAAAATGAAGGGGGGAAAATCGCCTTTTTATTGCAACATGTTTTTGTTCAGTTCATGTAATTAAACATGCTATATTGCTTAAAGAAATCTTGGCACTGTTAAACGGTATTCCCATAAACTAGAATGGCTCTTCATACAATTAAATCAATTCTTGCAAGTCAATTTAACACGTGTCCAGCAGAGGACGCGCTTTAGCGGGAAATATATTTAATATTGATTGACGCCGCTCTGCCTGTAGGTGGCGCTGTTTATCCGTTTAACCGGCGTTAATAATAATAAAGACAGGCTTTTCCTCTTCCTCCCATGTCGCCTCACTCACTAGGCGGAGGCGTCAGTAGAGACGGGCAGCAACCCGACGTGTGTCAGTGTCCGCCGGAGTTCAGGTGAAATCCGTGAAGAAAAGCGCACTCGGTCGGAGGGTAACGTTAGTATCACAGGCGGAACCGTGTGAGTGTTGAGTGAAATATCCGGCTGTAGGGTTTAAGCGCTGTGATCCGAAAACCGCGATAATCAACAATACCCGAGGAGAGGAGCTGTGTGGAGAGAAAAGACGGCATCCGGCCTGCGAGAGAGAAGTAGCCGAGGGCTGGTACTCTGGTCTAAGCGGCACTTATAGTTCCTGGTGAGTGTTTTCCGTGGCATTTTCTTTGTTTTTGTTTGGCTCCGATTGATTTATGTCTTTTGTTGGTTTGTTTATTGTTTGTTTTTGTGCGAAGACTCCAGCGCGCGGATACAATGTAGCGTTAAGCAGAGAGTTACTCTGTAGCACAGCGGCGGCTTCCATCTACTTAACGTTATTCTCGTCCATTTAAATTACTTTTTCAATTTGAGAACCTTGCGTGTTTCTTCCTTATTTACCACAACAAACATACGTGTCACGTTAATGTCGGGTATTTATCGGTGTGTGAATGAAAGCTGTTGACACAGAAAGGTGTTTATTCAGTTGTTGGCTTTTGAATTCCGTCGCTTCGGTACATAATCTAGAGTCTGTACGAGAGAGAGAGATTTAAATGTGTGTGTGTATACTTGAGACTTGTCTTACACTTAGTAAACTGACATGCGGTTTATAGATTTGGACTGAAAGGACAAATCGCCATGTTGTTATTATAAGTGTTGCGTCACTACCGTTTAATTTCCCTGTAAAGCCCACCCCATGTCATGTCCATTCGTTCTCTTCCAGTGCTTCTCTTTCACCATAGCAGAAATCAAAAAGGGGAAAAAATCTCAGGGATTGTCCCTTAATTACGAGTTTCAGGCCTCACTTTATGACCGCCTCCAGATGCACTGGAGAGCAATTAAGGCAAGAGTAAATGTCACTCTACAGCGAGGTGTGTGTGTATGTGAGAGGTACATGCAGCATGCTGAGCTGTGTTTATGCAGCCTGTGCTGCTCGTTTTCTTGACTGACAGGTGCTGTGTCCTGCCAGTGATGCATGGACCAACAGTGATCCATGACATTACAGTGGTTTGGGTATAGGACATGCTTTGCATTTAGCTGTGTAAACTGGAATACAGATACAGATGAACATTTTCACAACATAGTATGTTGTGCTATATGTTTGTGAGTGTGAAAGAGAGAGAGAGAATTACTGACTGCTTTTTGGTGTCAGAATGGGCTGGTGGCCAAGGTTTTTTTTTTTTTTTTTGAGCTCATCTCTTTTTCCCAGGCCCTTCACATGGAAATCAGGGTGCATTCAAGTGCTTGGCATACAGCCGGTGCACAAATGACCCAAATCAAGAGGTGTGTGATGATGTGCTGTTGATGTGCACATGTTTGTCTGCGTAAGTGCCTCGGAGTCCTTCGGTATCCTCTAACGTGACCCACATGGCGAAAGAACAATAGTTATTGTGTCAGTTTGCAGAGGGAGTAATGAGCATGTCAGGCTGAGTCGCATGTGTACACACGCTCCAGTTGCGGGCAGCTGGCGATCAGGATGAATGATGTGTGGGTTATAGCCATGTTGCGGCAAAGCAGAAGACATTTTTCAGCTTTTTTTGTTGCTTCAGAGTCCTTTTGTGTATTTGATTATATCCTGCCTGTAATTCAATCATTGTATAATTTACTCATTCAAACACACTTCCTTTTTGTTTTGTTAATGCAGTCACTTTTACTGTTTCATTATACCTTTGTTACAACATAACAAACATATCATTTCATTCGTGGGTGAGACGGTGTTGACGACAAATCACTAAGCAGAGCTGTTTACATTTGTCATTACATTGGTTACTAATATACATTGGTTACATTAGTTCCCACCTCAGAATGTATAATGACCAAAATATTAGTTGATTTTTACATGTGTCTGTATTAAGCCAATTTATATATTTTGATGCATAATGTTTGTTATAAGTTCAGACATATAATTTATAATTTAAAGACATTCATATTAGCAGCCTAAGAAGGATATCCTTGCTTCTTTATCACTGGGAATCCCCAGGAGTTCCCAAACCAGCTTTGAGATCTTTTAACTCACAAGTCCTCGGCCTGCCTCAGGGTCTTCCTCGAGTGAAACCTACTTGGTTTTGCTTTAGTGGGAGGCAGCCGGTCGGTGTCCACGTTGGGTACCTCAAGCACCTCAGCTCGTAACTCTTGAGTAACAGAAGAAGTGTCTCTACTCAGAGGCTCTCAGGGTTTGCATATAATCCAATCAAATTACAGAGAAGATGCCTAGCAACTGTGGAGGAACCCGTTTTTACCAGCTGTAGTTGCAACTGAATTACCTGTTGCATTTGTTGACTTTGCAAATTTATTTTTCCATCTCCTGTGAAAATGTTCCAAAGTTGTAGCCTCCTTCACTATGAGTGGTGGTGTGCCCTGGCCCCAGGCTTGGAGACGCTAAGTGTCAAGTGACACATAGCGGCAAGAACTGTGAACACAAATCCCACTGCACTTACACACTAGATTATATGTAGGCGTGTAGATTAGTTTAGCAAAGACTTAGTGACCCTTAAAAAGCTGGTGCACTTCATGGCAGTGTCAAAACCTGCATTGTTTCCAGATAAGCCATGATCTTTCTGTACAGCTATCCACGGCTCATCATGATGTGTGTAGAGTGGGAACATGGGAACTGGACTTTAATCCTCTGAGGCATATAGTACTGAAGTTTCTGAATGCATAAGACCCCTCGCCATGACACAGTCTCAGTTCAAGAGGGTGTGATGCATATATACAGTACATACATCACCCATTTGTAAGACATTATGCTTATTATGTAACAGGGTTTATTGGTGTTCAACCTGAAAATGCTCTGACGGCAGAGGAAAGAAAAGAAAGTGGTGACAGAAGTGCTGGTCTATCGCTCACACATTGATTGCCACCATTTTCTTTTAGCTGAGTGCTTAATGTAGGTGTGAGTGAGGAAGAGACGAGCTGACACTGGGCAACCTGAGCTGCTCTAGGCAGAGCAGCTAACAAAAGACCAGTAGGTGCTAGGTATAGCTACTCAAGCTATCTCTCGATCTCCCGTTCATTTGCTTTCTCTTAAGGAGCTGACAGTATGCACCATTAGCTTGTCACATATGTTAGAAAGCAGGTCGTGTCTTACACTCTCACCCACTCACACACATGCATGCTCCATTGCTCAATTCTCATAAAGGCTGTTACCATTTTAATTCAATTAATTTTTATGCATTTAGACACCAAGTCACCATGAAAAATGATCCCGCTATGAGATTACATCACACGTGTTCTTCATCACCGCAAACCGTTTAATTCATTCTAATTTCAGTGACCAGATCAGACATAATCTGTATGTTCAGAATGTTGTGGAAATAATCCAGTGACTTCATTTTATACATTATTTAATAAAATTTTCTTTTGATGGAATCTATCATTGGTTCAATAGAATTATACAATTTGAACACATCTGCACAATGAGTCTAATGGTATTCCTTTACAATCAGTGAGTGTTTGTGTTTATTTTGAGCTACTTAAAATATGTTTGTAGCGCACATACTCTAGTCTGTGGTAATTATCTTGTGTTCGCAATAAAAACTATGAAGAATTCTCTGTGCTAATAGATTTTTTTTTTTTTTCTTTTTTTTTTTCCCCGTTTTATATTTGAATTGTAGCATATACAGTATCTCTGTGATGTATTGTTTAATACAGAACTGTGTGTAACATTTTGCAAACATTTTATTTGTTCATATTGACAAAGGGATTATACAAATGGCGTTCATGTTAACTGGGACTTTTGATTGTGCAGAATAACAGAACACAAACATGAGAGTGAAATCTACCTTTTGTTCTCTATTAGGCCTTGTTCACACGGGCGTAAAATTTTTGGATAAACGAACGCGCTCTGAACGTCCTGGACGTTTCTGTTGCGTTTTGGAGTTGCGCTCGATTGACTTCTACACTGGCGTTCGTTTGGCTCTGTCTAACGCAAGCCTGCAACCCAAATTGTAGTTTGTATGTTAACCTGCGGAGGCAGCGTTGGGAACTGGATATGAAAGAGGTTCACCCTCTGACTGCACAGCATCGGATTAAAGGAATTTGTTTTTGTGGTTTATGAAGAAATGCGAAAATTTCCACGCAAGTTTTTAAACAATTAATTTTATTTAGCTTTTTTTCCCGCATTTCCCTATGTATAGCATGTAGAATCATATATCCGGTCCACCGAAGCATAAAATGAACGTGAAGAAAACCCACTAGAAGCGTTTTCCTTGCGTTCGTTGGGATTTGAACACCAAGAAAAAGCTGCATGCAACGTTTTTTCTGACGTTGTATAAACGCGCAGTCGGACAAACGCACGTCACCAAAGCCCGTGTGAACACTCTCATTGACTCCTATGTGTAGAAAACACTCAGCGCTTGATCCGCGCTCACAGGCGCTACGAACGCCAGAAAAACGCTTAATTTTAACGCCCGTGTGAACAAGGCCTTAGTTTTCTCAGTACAACGGAGCTATGATCAGACTACCTGCTTTACGTCGTCATCATCACTGCTGAAACGCTGGTGAATGGTCTGGTTCGATAACAAAAAGTAATCTGTTTTTAGTAGGGTAATGCATGACCTCAATGCATGACCTCACTTGCACATTACAGGAATTTAGCTGGGAGTTATTGTCACTTCCCCCGTACACTCCTGATCACACTTTACAAGTTTTTTTTTTCCACATGTTTAAAAGGCTAGCTTTTCAGACATGAGTCAGGCAGTTTGATCATGGCTCCAATGTACTGGGAAAATGTTCGACCTTGATGGTATCCAAGCATTAGTGAAACTCTGGGAAGTGCAACAGTGTATCAGATGATTATATCGAGGAACAAATGGTAGTTTTTAGTCTCATAGTAGTGTTCTGTTATTCTACATGATCAAAAGCCTAGTTTTTGTCTTGAACACCCCCATATATTTTTTTTGTTGTGCACCAGAAATCTATTTAGTGGCCCACCAAGTAGGAAACTCCAGTTGCCAAAAAACATTTCCTCTTTCTCATAATCAGACACCTACACGCTTGTCCCCATGCACTCTAATACTCATGAGTCTAATGCACTGCTCTGCAGAATGTCTTTTAGGTATTACATCAAATTAGTTGTATTAGTTGAGGATGTATTTCTGGCTATGGTGTATGTAGTGTGCCCTTAACATGCTGCTATTATCCAAGGAACTTAATCATTATTCATGTCCTTGCATGCCCTCATAGTGGGCAGTTAACCAAAGAGTAGTCACATTTTAACTATCGGAAGGCAGGTGGTGTTTGATGCTCTTGTGTCTTATGATATCACTCATGAACAGTATATACACGCACCATAAAATCCACTGCAACCATCGCTGACCGTGTGATTCAGCCATCTTGACCTACTTGTGCTTTAAGCAGATTTGGAGCTCGATTCATTTCTCAGTAAGCAAAAACGCACTCACTTCACAGGAAGTTGCCTCTTGACTTCTTGAATGAGTTTAGAAGCCACTATTTTCTCACCGATTCAGTGAGATAACATCATGTATTTGTGGGACTTTATACTTGAAACACCTGATTAGCTTGAAGTTTGTGTGTTTTGTTTTTTTCGGTCTAGCTCAGCAGGTTTTTTTTTTTTTTTTTACTCTCTCAGCAAAGTGTCTCATTTAACAGACATGTGAACTTTGGATAGCTGCTGGGCATTTGGTTTAATGGAAGCCATTTCAATCATGCAGAGGATGTAAGTGAGTATTATTGAGTTCTTGCCATTAGAGATGCAATCAGCTTAAATCAGAGATTTAATAAGCATGTACAAATTCTGAATTATTGCTAACTTTCAAATGTCTGCATATTTTTGGTTGAAACCATTTAATGTAAACCAAAGGCCTCACATGCATAAGCGTCCCTTCATTAGTCATATCCTGCTAAGATAGCTTTTATTAAATTGCCTAAATTGCTTGTTCGACAGAATGAACAGTGTATTAGGAGAAAGGCAAGTTGGAGGAAGTTACCAAGGAGGAGGAGTCCTAACTTGGTGTAACTTGTAGGAATTTATATTTCTATCTTTAGTTTGTTTGCATTTGGCCGAATGTTTAGTATAACACTCATATTTGAGCACATTTTCTGGGACTTTACACTTGAACATTAGCCCCAGTCATACTGAGCGTGTGTGTGTGTGTGTGTGTGTGTGTGTGTGTGTGTGTGTGTGTGTGTGTGTGTGTGTGTGTGTGTGTGTGTGT